>BQNB010017487.1:1140-29900 GCA_026074375.1 Tanacetum coccineum
GTGTTCAAGACCTCACTTCGGGGGAGATTGTTAGCCTCAATTTATTGAGTCGAACAAGGAAGCTCGGTCACTCTACGATGGAGCTTCGGTCTTTAATTAGTTAATGTTGTAACAGGATAATATCGGGAATCGGGCTCGATATATAATCTAATATTGTATATGTTTCGGGTTTAAATCCCAAACAAAACCCAAGCCCGGGTCCTAGTTAAATATCCCGCGCGTCACATTTAATGTGTAGGGGTATATATATATATATATATATTTAGATATTTTCTAAAAATATCTAAATATATATAGATATTTTCTTATTAGAAAATATCTAGTTTTCATTTTTCTAAAATATCTTTTTTCTTATTCTCTCTCAACTCTCTCTCATCTCTCTCTCTAGTTTCTCGTTTCGTGTTTGTGATTTATAAAGTGAAAGTGTTAATCGGGAACCTACATAGTTTATGCTTATCTTCTTAAGAGTACATCATGTCTTTGAAATAGCCCAATTATAATTCTTAGCAATTGACAATAAGTTCACCTTTAGTAATTTAGCCCGCATTTCAACCAATGATACACAGCAAGTAAATAAAAATATTGCTAAACTGAAAATTACCTGATGGAAGAGATTGGGTTTTTATATAGAGACTCGAGTGCCTTTACATGATATTCAAAGACGTATATCTGCAGCCTCGTCACTTTATTATCCACAAGATGAATGGTTGAATCGTTCTACACAGAGTAGTGGGAAAGTATAATTGTGACAACTGTGACTTGAGCAGGTTAGTCAAACCGTCAAAGTTGATTAAAGTATTTATATGTGTTATGGTTGTGTGCTTATGTGATCTTATATGAGTATTTGATATCAATCTGTGAAGCGTGTTCATTTATTAGTGATTGAGTTGTGGTTTTGGTGGCTATTTCATTCCGTTTACACTTTGTGACGATGGAAATGATTGCATGAATTTATGTGTTATCGTGTTATTATAAGTGTTTGTGATGGCAGAAATAAATGATTTAATCATGTCATTTCGTATTGATAGTGATTTTAGAATTTTAATGCATTTGAATATTATTGCATTGAGAAATTAGCGTATCGTATATCGTTAATTTTGATTCGGGATTATTTAGTAAATCGAGATTTGATAATTTATTTAACTAGTGATTAATAATAATAGTTGGGAAAAATTATAAGTAGTGTTACTATTTTTATTTTCAGTTATGTGTAATTATTTAAAAGATTTCAAGTAAATGTGAAATATAAAGTTTTTGTAAAAAAAAATATATGTATATATATAAAAAACGAAATTTTATAAAAAAAATAATAAAATAATAAATTTATTAATTAAATGGGGTGTTTGGATCGGCATGTGGAAAAAAAGGAAGAAAGCCCAATTCAACTAGGAGTCTAATTTGTTATCTTTTTATAAAACATAATTAGTATTTTTTTCCCTTACTTCTCTGTGTCTACCAAGAAACAAGGAACCCTAGCCATCATATTTTTTTAGTTTCTCAAAATTCAAGGTAACATCTCTTGTTAATCTTAAATCAATTCAAGATTTTAAACTCCTAATCACACAAATGTTTTAATCATTGTTTTAATTATGTAACAATTGAATTGATGGATTAGCGTTTTGTAAAAGTTCTGTAATTAATATGTTATGATCATCAAAAATCATTTTAGGGATAATAATTAGGGTTTTGGGTAAGTTAATTAGGGTTAATTATGCTAAATTCGGAATAGAAATCTAGGCAGAATTTTAGGTCATCTTGCGAGAGTTATAACTCGGACATACATATAGCTTTTATTGATTTTCTTAAGCCTAAAATTGACTATAGAGAATCTACTTTCCAACCCCATTGGTTTCATGAATTAAAAGTTAGTGAAAGTCGGTCAAAATAATTTTACAAGATTCGTTGTCAAATCTGAGTTTTTGGGGCAGATTCTGAGTTGTGTTTGTGAGGTCAAAAACAATATCAAAACGTCTTTTTAATTAATGGGATTGCTACTTTAGCAAGTCCATGATATATATGATTTTCTAGAATTTTTGTAGAATTTTCCTAAGTGTTTAAATGGGTCTAATCAAGCTAAATTTTTTGAAGGTCGAATCAGGTCAAGTTCTGAACACTTTGTGATGTTGATTTTTATAAAATAGTTAGACTCAAAATTATTTTTTTCTAAAAATCTC
This sequence comes from Tanacetum coccineum, assembly GCA_026074375.1. Classification (NCBI taxonomy): domain Eukaryota; kingdom Viridiplantae; phylum Streptophyta; class Magnoliopsida; order Asterales; family Asteraceae; genus Tanacetum; species Tanacetum coccineum. The sequence continues at coordinate 3,315 of BQNB010017487.1, forward strand.
AGTAGTTCATAACCCATTGGAAAGGTTGGGAATGAAATAGGAAGTACCAATTTGGTGATTTAGTATTTTATTGTGGTCATGAAATGACTATAAAATTCTGCTCAAAAGCTGAAAATTAGAATAAAAGGATTAAGAGTATTTAGGTTATAAATAAGGTTAAGAAGTGTTGTAAAAAGGTTTTTAAAGATGGTATAGACATAGTAGTCCATCAATTGATTGTTACATCGACTTGGGCATTTAGCCTAATCGAGTGTAACACGTGTTTTATTTGTGTTTAGTTGATTTGCAAGGATTTGTGAAGTAGTTGTGCATCAGGTGAGTTTCATAGTCCCTTTTTTTCATTGCTTTTAAATTGGGATGGAAATGGATTTGAAATGTTCTAATTACTGTGATTATGTGTTTTTTTAAAGTGTATGGACTTTACTTGGCTATTATATGTTACGTGCTAAATGCTTATGTGTATTGGGATCGAGGGTAACGTTCCTACCCATTTGTTGTGATATTGGGATCGGGGGTAACGTTCCTACCCATTTGTTGTGATATTGGATCGGGGGTAACGTTCCTACCCATGTGAAGTGATGGTTTTAATGGATCGGGGGTAACGTTCCTACCCAAGTGTTGATACTTGTTGGATCGAGGGACACGTTCCGTTCCCATGCTCGTTATGGTTACATTTGCATGTTAGCTTGTATGATAGTACAGTAATTGTCCTGCCATGTTTGCATTAAATCACAGTAATTGTTTATAAGCTTTGATTATCGTGTCTTAAACCTATGACTCTCACTAATATTATGTTGACGTTTTAAGTATCATTTTCAGGTAATCTTCTTGAGGATAAGGAAGTTAGGAGGAGTGGCTAGTGAGACCGTAGGCATTGCATGCGGAGTCTAACTCCTAGAGTTTTTATTTTTTTGGCATTTGAATTGTTTGCTATTTGATTGTTTATTGGATGTTTAGACTTTTGGATTATGTTTCCTTGTGGTATGACTTTGCTATCGTAATGCAAGACTCCTTTATCTTGTGTTAGATATTGTCATGACACATTGTGTCTCATTTGTTTATCTATTTTATTTAGTTCTCTCTATTGTTGACAACATTGTGTTGTGATGATATACCTGATGTTACGCCTCGTGTTTCCGCCTAGGCGGGGTGTGACATTTGTTGTTTTTGTTCTTTTAGCAATTTCATATTTATTTTTTACTTGGAAATTTTATATTTATCTAAACATGTTTAAAATCATTATACATTATACATTTAATAGATGTACTTTAGGTATATATGGAATTAATGATGAAAGTAGGACGAGATATTAAATTATCTCTTTTTATTGGCAATTTCATATCTAGTTTGAAAGCCAATTTCATATTTTAAGGGCATGTTTGACACACTAGCTTTTGAAAAAATTATGATTATTTTGTTGTAAAAATAGTCACTTAAAATTTAAGCTTTGTTTGACAAACAAAACTTATTAGAGATTTTAGAAAAATAATGTTACATAATAATATCTTAAAATCAAATGCTACTTTATATAGCTTATAAAAATAATCTACGTTTTCTAGCTTCCGCTTCATCTACATTAACAACTATATCCACAGTTCCAGCAACAACTACTTGCACCAAACATACTCTTAATTTCCCTAACCAAGTTTCAAATTGTTACAATGTTACAAGTAAATGTTACATTACTATTAGGACCTTTTTTCTATAGTAGTCTTTATAAAACTTAATATATACATATACGATTTATGGCAAGATTTTAATATTGTTAAAAAATCACATATTCATATATTATTTATTTTGTACTATTAAATTAATCATGAGTCAAATACATAAAAAACAAATTACTAAAAGAATCATCATACTTGCCATAATATACTTTTCTAACCCATACTATCATTTTTTCTATTGTGATCATGAAAGTCCATTTTTTGTCCTTCTCAAAGTATTATTTTACCCACCCAACCGGTTTTGCCCACGTCATTAGGTGACTGCCATGTCATTGCCATGTCACGATGCATACAAAAGGATAATGTGGAAGTATGACGCATTTATATATTATTTTTCTACAAAAAAAATTTCCTTTTCTTAAAATGTTATTTTATAAATTATTTTCTTACAAATTTTTTTTCCCTTTTTTCAAAATACTTTTGTATATATAAATATATTTTTTCAAAAAAAATTTATAGAAAAAAATCTAAATTTTATTTCAAAAAAAATTATTTTTTGGAAAATATTTTTTTCACTTTATTATAAATACTTGTAATATTACTCTGTTTCAATGGACGTTTGTAATTACAGTAGAAACTCTATAAAATAATACACTTGGGACCACCAAAATTTATTAATTAAAAGAGTTATTAATTAATCGATAAATTAATAATTATTAATTTATATATTAATTAATATTTTATTAATTTATAGTATACAAATGGTTGGAAGAAAAATTCTCTATATATTAATTAATATTTTATTAATTATTGTATACAATGCATGTATATCAAATGAACGGCCCAATTTAAAAGAAACCTTCAATCTCTCACCTTATTATACTTCTTGTGTTCAATGTATCACTTTATAGACATTAAAAATATTTTCTATATAAATATAAGATCAAAATAGGTTAATACAAACAAATCATACACACAACATGGCTTCCCATCTTAAAGGTGTGAAAAAAACAACAATGACAGACGAGATTCGAAGAGCATTATGCAAGCACAACAAGGATAATCCAAGTCTCACTCAAAAGCAATTGCAAGAATGGGTTCATAGTAACTATGGTTTGCAGGTGAGTCAAGCGACAATATCGAATACAGTTAAGCGGTCTTTAGAGTATCTCTCACTTGCTCCCGAAAGAGGCGATGTTAAGCGACACAAACCGGCAAAATTTCCTGACCTAGAAAAATCTCTCTATGAATGGATTCTTCAATATCAAGAACATGTGAATATGACAGGTGAACTAATCATCGAGAAGGCGAAAAAGTTCATGAAAGATATGTATCCAGTGGATACTCCAGACTTTACTTTTTCTATTGGTTGGCTTGGAAAGTTCAAAGCAAGATATGGAATTAAAAATTTCCGGCGTTTTGGAGAGAGTGGATCTGTTGAAATGGAGGGCATGGAGGACAAATTAAAATCCATAAGAGACAAAGTTGATCAGTTTGAAATGAAAGACATCTTTAATATGGATGAAACAGGTTTGTTTTTTTATTATTTTATTTTATATTTTGTACTTTAGTGATGTAATTATTTACATGTTTTGATCTTAAACAGGTTTGTTTTTTAGACTTCAACCGGATCATTCCCTTGCAACAATGCAGCTTGAAGGGAAAAAACAAGACAAGGAAAGACTAACTGTTGCTATTTGCTGTAATGAGGACGGTTCGGAAAAACTTCCTTTATGGATTATTGGGAAATATGCTAAACCAAGGTGCTTCAAGAATGTAAACTTGAACAGTCTGAACTGTGAGTACCGTGCTAACAAACGAGCTTGGATGACTGGTGTGTTATTTGAAGAATATGTTCGCCAACTTGATAAAAAAATGGTTGGAAGAAAAATTCTCTTGATTGTGGATAATTGCCCTGCTCATCCAAAAATTATTGAAGGATTACGAAATGTTGAATTATTTTTTTTGCCACCAAACACAACTTCAAAAATTCAACCTTGTGACGCGGGGATCATACGAGCTTTTAAGATGCATTATCGTCGTCGATTTTATAGAAGTCTTTTGGAGGGTTATGAATTAGGGGTTCCAAATCCAGCAAAAATAAATGTATTAGATGCAATGAATCTTGCAATTTCAGCATGGACTATGGATGTTAGTGCAAATACAATTGCGAACTGCTTTCGTCATTGTAAACTTCGATCAACAGATAACATGACTTTTGAGAACTCAGATGAAGGTGGTGAAAGCACTCAAGAACTCCAGAATTTGATCAAAGAGTTGGGTTATCGCAATGCAATGGATGTCGAAGATGTTCTGACTCACCCAGAAGAAAATGTAGTTGCACAGTTGTTGACTGATGAAGAAATTATTGAAAGCGTTATTGGAATTAATAAAGATGATATCGATGAAGAAGATGATGAAAGTTCTACAATGGAACCCCCTTCGCGAAACGAAGCTATTAAAGCGGCAATCACATTGAACAATTTCTTGTTGAGCTATGAGAAAACAACACCAGAAGTTCTTACCATGCTAAGGAAAATTAGAGACGAGATTCAAGGGGAAATTGATTTCAACAAAAAACAAAAGACAATTGAGTCATTTTTCAAGAAACCTTCATAAATCATTCATGTAATATGCTATATATAAGGAATTATTAATTTATATTTTATATGGGGTCTAAAGAAATTATCAAAAATGTATTATCTTATAATTTTAGCGAATTATTAATTTAGCACCCTATCCCCGAGTCGGGACCGGCAAAAAATATTATCTTAGAGAGTTTATTAAATAATCGAGTATTAATTTATCGAGTTTCTACTGTAGCCATTATTTGAATAAAACCTCACTTGACTTTTAATTAGGTGGTTAATTAGTTTGGCATGTTTAGGTACAAGAAGGAACGTTTATTTAGTGATTGTATAATATCGAGGTATTAGGCCGTCGCGTTCTTGCGAAACATAATATTTGATAATTTTTGTCTAAATTATATTTTCAGTATCACTAAATTATTTTTCTGTCGATTTCTGTGTTTTCTCTATCGAAATTCTGTTTAGGCTTCTTATTAGCTCAAAACCACATACTCGGCCCAAAACAACCGCATTTATTGAAAAAGCATCCGATACGACATCGTTTTCACGCCTAATATGTTTTAGGCTTGGGCTACCACTCCCTCTTTTTCTTCTTCCCTCCTTTCTCTTATAAGATATGTGTCACTCGTAGAGCTTTATAAGCATGAGAATATGTTAATCATGATCAAAGCATAAAGATCGTAAAATAGAAATAACGGTTTTACGCAAATATTTGTATTTACAAACACAATATCTAATAAGTAAACAAAAGCAGTGAAACAAAAATGCGATGGGTATAAAGTGTACGAATGTAGGTAATGCAAATATATATGCAGTTGAGGTTTACACAAAAATAAATATATGCAGTTGAAGTTTACTTAATATATTAAACACAAAAATGGGTGCAATTGATAATCGATAATCAAATGCACATATGTTTTTAACAGAAAATAATTCATAATCTAAAGAGTAAAACATCATAAATATATTCAAAGAGGAAATATAGGAATTGATTCTTGATTAAATGCTAAATGTACATTGTCGTAATCATACGATTCCAAACATCATTCATCATAATCTTCATCTTCATATTCAGGTATCTCATATCCATCGCGTTTCCATTTATTTTATATTCGCAGTGCTACAACTTCTTCCCACTATTCATCAGCACGTTTTCTACTGGCAGCTTTCACACGTCTTTTTCTTCCATCATTTCTTTTTTATTCCTCTTTCCATAATTTCATACACGATCTGTAGTCATAATACCACAACTCATCTGCACGACCAATTCCTTGAACATGTGTATCTCCTATATGTAATCACATAAACGCAATAACCACATATTACAGATCGATGAGGCCATTAATTGTAAACTACTAGGAACACCGTATCAATTGGACATGGCCGTCAAATTAATACATTTCTATGGGCAACATTTTAACCATCTCTTCATAGTCTCACACGTTATCCAAATTCCATAGAAGCAACAACTATGAACAAATACTAGCTTTTAAAATACATGTCAAAGTTTAAACAAACAACATGTATATTAATCACGGCCATATGTTATATCTTAAGAACCGTATAAGATCCATAAATCTGAACATATGAGCCTTCAAAAGATACTTCAGTATTTAAATTACCTTTCTCTACCGCAAAGTTACCCGGGATTACTCTTATACATTTACTAAATTTTAAGAAACATGATAAAGTTCGCACAATACTTACGACCACATATTGTAACACCCCCAAATCTGGGTAGCAGCGGAATATAATGTATATCCGAGGGCGTTACTTCATAGTTCAATAGCACAAGATATGAGAACGACCACTAAACGTGTCACTTGAAAAAGATACATTGGATTAACAAAATACTTGTTTGTTACATAAGCCCATGGCTTCAAATTGTTCACCAATATAAATAAAGATTTCGGTTTATAACAATTGTCCCCAAAATGTAATAAGACCCCAAATCTTAAATGTTGACTCTTCAATTATTGACTTCCAATGTATCATCGCACCTCGTGCCTTATTGACCTGAAAAACATGCTTAAAACGTCAACATAAAGTTTGTGAATTCATAGGTTTATGTAAATCAATTGTAGGACCGCATATTTCCAAGTGTATGATTAAGCAACAGATGCAAACATCATAAAAGGTAATTACGTTTTCCTAAGCTCATGACACTGAAGCTCGACATGTATGAATGCAAATAGATTGCCAATAATTGCCCGTGAATGATGTTCTAATCCGTAACATCCCAAATCCGACATGGTATACGTTCGTTCCCGGTGATAGCTAATCACCCGAACGGGGATTGTCAATCCCAAATAGATCTATTTATAACATTCGCCCTCATAATCCAGTAATTGATAGTTCATGATAATGGGCTCAGTGGGTTATCGCTACTTAGGCAAACACGTAATCATAGTATAAAATGTACACTTGCGTCCAATTTGTAAAACAAAGCATGTTCTCACCCCAAGGATGTAAATCATTTAAATAATTATAAAACATGGAAATGATAATATATCCAAGTATGAATTACACCGTCAAATACCTAAGTAAATACGACCAGTCTTAGTCTACAAGTTTAGGCTAAAGACTCAATGTATAAACTACAGTAATTTGCTAGTTTATATATACTGTTATCACTTGTGTGGTGGTGCACATGTTTATCGTATTTGAAATTGTTTGATGGCTCTTGGGAAGGTATACAATGTCACACGTTCTTGTATATGTATATAAGTTATTAATAAATATTCGTATTTATTAAATCGTAGGTTAACTTGTATATTACCCGAATATAATTCGTTTGATATGTTAAATGTTTATGAAGTCACTTTTGTTTATAAAATACCCTTAGGTTTTCTATAATTACAAAATAGCCCCACTAGTTTATGAAAATGTAACATTTACACTTTAGGTCCTTATATGCTTCTAATAGTCCCTAAAGTTTCAGAATGACAAAAATAGTCCCTTCAGTTATCAAAATAGTGAGTTAATAGTTTCACACCCTTAAGTTTCAAAATTGACATATTTAGTTCTAACAAGTGGCAATTGGTTTTATTACTTTCAAATAAGTCATAGAAGCTAAAACTCCGTATAAATAAGCTCGGATAGGCTTATTTATGCTTAATGGGCTTATTGGGTCTGTTAAGGCCCATTAAGCTTATTAATGGTCCAATTTAGTTTTCAAGGGTACAAAAGTACATTGTTAAGCTTATTCAAGTTATTCTTATCAGTTTGGCTTATTAATAAGCTCGGATGAGCTTATTTAGGCTTATTGGACTCGTTGGCCCAACAACCTTAACCGAAAGTTAATAAAATGGTCCATTAGGGTTACCTTATTGACTTCAACTTATTTTTCCATACCTATAAGGCTTATTATAGAGCTTATAAGCTGTTCCATACATGGGGCTTATTCCTTTAGCAATTAAGCTCGAAAATGGGCTTATTGGACTCGTTATGAGCCCAACAAGAGTTTTAAAGGTTTGGGCTTAATTCTTTATGGTCCAATAGCTTATCTAGGCTTATCATAATCCTTATAAGCTGCTTAAGCTCACAAATAAGCTGTCAAAGCTTATTTGTGGCTTATGGGCTTTAGTAGTTATGGTAATGGGCTAACGAGCCCGTTTAGGATCCGTTTGGTTTTTAAAAAGGTGTAAGGGTCTATATTGGTAAAAATGAGTTTGTGGGATTCTTAATAAGCTCGTAAAGCTTATAAATAAGCAGTGGCTCATCGAGTGGGCTTATTGGGCCCGTTAGGCTTCGAACGCGGCTATTGGGCTAGAAAAGGTCCAATAGAAGTTGCACTTGAGCATGTATGGTATACAAATTCACTCGGTTTTCTAGTTTCATCAATAAGCTCGAATGAGCTTATTATTTAGCCGTGGCTTTCCATTCTTGGGCTCGTTGGGCCGGTTGGGCCCAAGCCGTGTACATGTTTGGTTTACAAGGCTCAACATTTCCCTAGCAACTTACATAAGTATTCGAAAGGCCCTAGTGATAACAATATCGTGTATTTAACTTATTTTTACATCGCACCTTACATGCAAACGTTTGATAAGGTCGCGTACGTATCCCCAAGCCATCGTATATGGTTTACAATAAATGCTTACGTGTGGTTTCCTTATAACAAATGGTTTTCGAAGTTTTGCTTGTTACTAGGTCACATTACATGTGTTCTATGTATTTTAAATCACCACACAAGTTGTTATTCACAATAGCATTGCATATAACACGTTTATTTTGCAATTAACATGCGTTTTCTTTAGCTATCCCATTATTTTTGTATTCAAACGCAACATGAAAAACTAGTTAGCAAAGTAACACGCATAGTATAGGTATAATACAAGTAAGGTGCGAGTTATATAGGTTCAAAGTGATAGACAAATGGTCCTAGTGTTTTTTTTTCGAGTGTACGTGAGAAATGACGCTACCCTCGTATGATACACGACCCAAAATAACAAACCAAGCTTTAAAGCTTAGTGTAACCCAACCCTAGCTCGTATATTTCCTTATGCACTCATTATGAAACCCTTTGTCGTGTTTGTTGATTCGAATGAAGTGAACGTGTGTTGTTTGGTTGCAGTTTGAGACCCGAAGCAAGGGAGTGTGCATGCATTTAAGTATTTATGTTTGCAAGAGTGTGAAATGGTGAGATATGAGTGTGTATTTATAGGCATTAACCTAGTTACACTTCCTAGTCACATTAACTAGACAAAAACTGATCCAAGTCTTTGTAGCTTAGAGGTTTCTAGTTCATTAGACATGGTTTTGGTTAAACCACTAAGTACATGTTTTAATTACCTCTAAGATGTACAAGATTTTCTTAGATTGTGGAAATCATATGGTTTAGGTGTCTGAGCATGTATCTAGCCGCGGCTACCAAGGAGGACAAGTAACAAATGGTTATTAACCAATAGGTATTTAGCTAATTAGAGACCATAAGTACCTATCTTAATTAAACATAAGATGTACATGTACCTTTAAGAGATACTAGAAAGATTTTTGGTGATTTGTGTGTTGTATAGCTTATAGCCATGGTATCCAAGGGTAAAGGGCAAGAAATGGTTGTCATCCAATGTATAATGTAGCTTAACTAAGAACATTAAAGACTAATATTAATTAAAGGAGAGTTGTACAAGTACTTAGCAATATCTTGGAAGATTTCTAGTTGTTTTTAGTGCCCATATTCGGCTATAGTGGGTTTTACTCAAGAATTTATTTAATTTTTGTGTTTAAGGTTTCAAAGTGGGTATTGGTTTGAGTCTAGGTAAGTCTAGGTATTTTCGGGGTGTGTCCAAATGTATTTTATTGCGAAAGGTAAACCTTTTACGTGACCTATAAAAATAAAATACTCAAAGTTAATAATTATCTTCTTAATAATTATTTATTACTTGGTTGATGTAAACCTTAATTTATCTTACAGTTAATTTAATAGTAACCGCGTATCATACCAAAATAAATAGTGACGAATAATAGATGTCGTAAAATGACCTTAAATTGAGAAATGTTACAGACCTGGACAAAGAAATATGTTGAATTGTCTGCTATAGAGAAAATCCAAGCTGATTGTGATCTCAAGAGAACTAATACCATTCTTCAAGGTCTACCATATGTATCTATTCACTTGTTAATCATCGCAGATTTGCCAAGGATCTATGGGAAAGAATTCAACTACTAATGCAAGGTACCTTATTGACAAAGCAGAAAATGGAGTGTAAACTATTTGATGTATTTGATAAGTTTGCTCACATCAAGGGGAATCACTTCATCAGTATTACTTGAGATTTACTTAGCTGATCAATGACATGAACATTTACAAAATGAAATTGGAGCAATTTCAAGTCAATACCAAGTTCTTAAATAGTCTTCCACCTGAATGGAGTAAGTTTGTGACAGACGTCAAACTTGTAAAAGATTTGCATACTACCAATTTTGATCAGTTTTATGCATATCTTAAACAATACGAACTCCACACAAATGAAGTTTGTATTATGCGTGAACGCAATCATGATCCACTTGCACTAGTTGCCAATCACCAGTAGACTCTGTCTTATTTCAACACTTATCAATCTTCATACAACAATCCAAAATTCTAACAACAGTTTTCACCATCTCTGTCTCCTCAATATGGATCAATTCATCCCACACAACATTATTTATCTACTCATCCATCCATACCTCTTGCAATTTCTTATCCATCAACACCGTATTCAAATCTTACACATCCACGATTCATCTAGATGCTTACCCACAACCACAATTCATTCCTCAAATTGAATATATTGTCTCCATAGTTAATCTACAAACATATCTGGCTGAATTTCCATAGATAGACTCTTGTCTAGTAGTTCCTGTGTTTAAGCAAGGATATGACCCTATTGATTATATTAATAAAATAATGTCATTTATGTCTACTGTCGTCACATCTCGTTTCCCATCCACCAACAATCAGCTAAGAAATTCATCCGACCTAAGACAACAAGCAACTATTCATGATGGAAGGGTGACTGTTCAACCGGTTCAGGGGAGACAAACTTCATTTGCTGCTAGTATGTTGATGACATAAATACCGTCTATTTTATAGCATCATTTATCCTAAGATATTAACCCATTTTGTATAGTTATTGCAAAGAATTGTTACTTAATCGTTTATATTAGAGAATTCCAGTAATTATGGAGTAATTGGTAAATGATAGCAAAAGGCGCGCATTCTGCAGCTTAAATGAAGATATTTTAAAGATTACTATTCTGAAGACCAATACACCGTATCCATCAAAGAAGATACGGCGTATCCGTGCCTGCACTCACCAAAGACCACAAAAGAATGAAGACCAATACGTCGTATCTAGAGGACTCAATACGCCGTATTCAAGATATGAAATCAATATAATATTCTGGAAGATATCAAACATGGTCCTTACTCAGAGAAATCCCCAATATGCCGTATCCAATACTTAGATACGCCGTATCCAACCAAATTCCAGACCTTATAAATAGAAAACTCAAAACGAGTTTTAAGTGTGCTAAATCATATTCTCGATACCTAAACCATAAAAGTCAATTTTAAGAGGAGAAAAAGAGCAGAAGAGGTCGAGCAACGCATTCCAATCCATAGAAGACAACGTGTAATTCCATATACTTTAGTAATCATTCAGTTTTTGGTATCATTCGTTAACTCGGTTAGTTTACCTTGGCTAAATAATTTCTTTTGTATTTATTATGACGTTTGAAGGCAAATACCTTTGGGTATTAGCCATTATTATAAAGATCTAAATGTTTGGTATTTGTTTATCTTGATTTCTTGATTTATCGTTAAGTACTTGTTTATGTTTATCAATTTATACTTGTTTATGCACTTTTGTATGCGACCTATCATTCAACTAGATCTAGTGAAGCAGACCAAGTGGATCTAGAGTCCGGGATAGCTCTCCATATAGTAGTTTATACATCTAGAATAATAGTTACACAAACATTGTCCTTCTAAGTCTATGTCAAGGATACGCTTCAGGCTTAACTAGTTAATTGGATATTGCCAATGGTTTATTGATCGTGTTGACTAGCAGGTGACCTAGATAATTCAACAAGTAACGTTCTGATTCCATTGGATAGTTGGACAAGTGGACTACTATTGTATATATTGCCATTAAGCGGTAAGTTGGTAAAGTCTCTATGAGCTAGGCTTTAACAAGATCACCATTGCTTTAATCCCTAAGATAGATTATAATTAGCAAATAAGGATGCTTTATGCGGATGCTTTAATTATGACTGAATTAATGTGTCTAGGTCTTAAGATGATGTAACGCCTAAGTCTAAGAATGATATGCCACCTCGAGAGAAGAAACCATTGCACTAAATAAACAAACTAACGTTCTAATCGGATTAATAATGGTTAACATTGTTTTCTTATATATGGTTTGACCGCTCTTTCATCTTTTGTTAATTAGCTTGCATGGGTTAAAGTGTCTTGAATTGATTGTAGTCACCAACCAAACTGTGCCAGTCTCTCAGGCTGAAAACTCCCTTTTCCCGTTAGAATTAGGATTTAGACTGACATAGGTTTAGAATAGAATAGAATTAACATAGATTAGATAACCAAGATATTAATTAAATTGATAGATTTAACCTCACTTCAAGTGTTCGACACCCTACTTACCATGAAACTACTACCGATCGGGTACACTGGCCGTTAGAGTGTTGTTTTTGGTTTAGTCAGAAAAATATAAATTTAAAACTTGAATCATCTTAAATCAACCACATACTACAACACATTAAGATTTTGGCGCCGTTGCCGGGGAGTGAAAATTAATCTTGATTTTTATTTGATATTTTGGTTTTTAACATTAGATTAGATCTAACCCTTAGGATTAGTGTAATTTTGATTAGTGTATTATTCTGCTTGATTATTCTGTTTGTGTAATACGACGTATTCAGTTCACTGAATGCGACGTCTTTGTTATTTAATAGTTTTTCTAGAAAGATTGTTTCAGGATGGATGATCCTAGCATGACTATGGAAGAGTATATCAAGTATGAAGAAGAAGAAGCTCGTTGGAATGGAAAAGTGTTTAATTGGCAAACTACTACATACGAGAAGATCATGATTGATGACGATCTTCATGACCTTAGCTCTGTGGAAGCTGAATTCCCAGCTATAGTCATTAATGATAACTTTGCACCCCATGATACACTTCAATGCAAATCTCAAGTAAGTATTCCTGTTAACGATGATATCGACTTTAGAATATCATTTGACAAATCTGATGATGAGGATTACACAATAATTTGTGACAAAAACTCGTTTCTTCTAAAATGATTTATGTCAACGATTTGAAAACAGATTCGGAAAATGATAATGAAAAAGTCATACTTTCAATTACTTCACCTGAGCCTGCAATCAGTTATATTGATGATTTAGACTTCTTTAATGATTTTGAGAATGAGTTTCTAGCCATTGTTTACAATAATGCTCAAACGTCTAAATCAGATTTATTAACTGAACCAATTTTAAACCCCCAACATATCGATGAATTTAATGATAAAACATCATTGTCAGAATATGATGAGGAAGAACAAAATGTTTTGTACTTTAATGATCTATTCCCCTTTAACATTATTCAACCTGATGATTTAAAATTAGAAAAAGACAATGATAATAATAATATCAATATAATATAGTCTTTTGAGAGTAATGAAATTACACGTGGGTCAACTATGCCTTTTGAAACAAATCACGATAAAAACACTAAACATCTCAGAACGAGAAGTTTTGTCATGAACTTAAATGTAAATGTGATTTAGATATATTATGCAAACGAAATGTTATTCTATCTCATTATGAATTTATGCGCGCCGTTTGGCGTTCCGTTCAACCCTAAGCGGTATTATAAGGTTGGTGTTTGTGCAATATTTTTGCGGATGCCAAGGTACGTTTTCTTGGCTTTACTTTAGGAAATTGGTCTCTAAGGTTGGATACGACGTATTAGGATAAAACCTATACGGCGTATCCACTACTTTTAACACGCGTTGACTACGTCAACAAAATTCACCTATACACCGGATATGAAATTACCACACACTTTCACTCCACACACACACAAATTTTTTACTAAACCAAATTCTTAGAGATTCATTGTTTTTTATTCATTATCATACTCGTTCGTTTGTCCAAATTATACGGTAATATGCTTGGTCCCTTCTCTCTTCGATTTCTAATTTCGATTTAAGGTTAGGGTTTGGATAGGATCTAGATTTAAGAAGTTATGCCAATAGGTTTTAAATACCTTTTATCCCCCCCCCCCCTTCCCTCCTAGTTTTGTTGTTAGATTTTTTAAAGGTTTTAAAATAGGTCAAAATGGGTAAAACAGGGGAACCCCTCTTCGTTTTTATAATTGCAGACCAATACGGCGTATCCACAAACATGGATACGGCATATTGATCAATTTTACCCAATTTTAAAATGCCAATACGGTGTATTCATTATATTAAATACGACGTATTGAGAAAATTATGATCCTGAAATCATAGACCCATACGCCGTATTGACAAAAACCAATACGGCGTATTAACTTATTAATCCCTATATGGCGTATTCATTCAGTTGATACACCGTATCCACTCTCAGAATAGAAGGTTTAAATTTATATACTCTTGTGCTTTCCTTATTAATTTTAAAGATATGGCACCCTTACTACCGCGTGAGCAGAGACACAGATTTCTTAGATATGAGGGTTTGGAGTATACTGATTTGGATATTGCAGATTTTGAGTCAAGGCTAGAGAGGATTTACACTCATGAGATACACAGGGTATAGGTTGTTGGTTTTCTGGGTATGCCTAACCTTTTGAGGGACGGTTTGTTTGCTAGGATGGCGATGGAGCACCGTGATGAGGCTGGTGTAGTAGTGTTTACTAGTCAGGCTTGGAGGAGGTTGTTTGAGACTAGGGGACCACTGGTTTGGGAGCTTATTCTGGAGTTCCTTAGCACGCTCAAATTTGGTGAGGTATTACTTGACTTGGATGCTCCAGACACTATTCAGTTTCAGTTTGGTGGAGCCAGGAGATGATTGAGCTAGATGCAGTTTATTTTGGGCTTGGGATTACACACCGGGGAGGAGATGGAGTCCCCTAGTTTTGCTAGATACTGGAGAGAGAGTGAAAGGATGATCCCTAAAAAGGGGGATCTACATTATTATTGGAGGTATATTTTGACCAAGGGAGATTTCTTGGGACCTCCCCCTTCCTACACTTTGATTAGAGATCCGATTCTGAAACTCTACCATCGGATGATGGCACATAGTATTGTTAGGGGGAGTCAGGCACCTGAAAAGGTAACCGTGACTGATTTGTTTTATCTAATAAGGATGGATGTTGGATCGGTCAACATCCCTTACTTGTTAGCCTGATATTTGAGGAGGTTTACCATTGGGAGGAAGAGCGGGGCGCATATTTCTAGTAGACGGTTTGTGGGACGACTGGCTCAGCATTTTGGATTACTGACTACGGAGATACTTAGAGGACTGACAGTTGTTGCCCCTGAGCTTCAGATGATTGACATGGTAGAGCTGGTGAGGCTGCTGATTTATGTGCAACTTGATGATACTTGGGCATGGGTGGCCATGGGACCAGAGAGGCAGCCTGATGCTGCGGCTGGTGCCCCTGCTAATGCTGAGGATGCCTTGATTTTTGATGAGGGTGTCCAGGCTGATCCGGCACCCATGCTGGCACCTTAATAGCCACCACCACCACCTCCAGCTGCTTCCAGGACCATGACTCAGAGGATGGCTAGACTCGAGGAGGACGTACACGAGATACGCGGGGCGTTGACTGAGCAGCGCGAGGTGATTGACGTGATGGATCATGATTTTTCCAGGTTTAGCACATGGGTTACCACTGGAATAGGACGGATGATGGACAGAGTAGGAGTTTCCTATACACCATATTCTCAGACCCATATGTCCTACCAGAGGCGCGTCAGACAGAGGTATCGCGAGGCCAGCACCTCCATAGCTCAGCAGGACCAGCAGCAGCCAGACCTATGATCCCTCATATCCTTATCTTATGTTTATATATGTACATTTATTATTCATGTTGTGATGTATCTAACAATTAAAACAGGTTCTCATATTTTGTGTATATATATCATGATATGACATTTTGGTTTGTTTGTGCATGATAGAACAAAGCCTGGCAGTAAGTTTAGCAACGTAGTTCATATAACGGAACCAAGCGGGATATTAACAACGAATGCAAGAATGGAGATGATTTCAAACATGTGGAAGCTGAAGAAAAGTCTAACTTAAAGACTTCGTTTTAAACAAAAGTGCTTCCCGGGAGACAACCCAGAGTGTATTTTCAATTTTTATCGAGTCTGTCTTCCCAGACTGTCTATACGGCGTATCCAAACCCCATGGATATCGTGTATTCACCTTCCGGACGTTATCCAATCTTTATTTTTAGCACAGTCAATGCGACGTATTCGTTAAACAAATACAACGTATTCAATACAGGTATCAATAAGGTGTATCCTAAGGAATGGATATGGCGTATCGACTTCCTGTACAATTTTAGGTTATTATTTCAAGTCTAACCATACGAATACACCAGAGATAGAATTACATTTATTTTCTGAGAATTTACACAGGATCTCGAGAAAGAAACATCGACGAAGTTGGTGGAATGCATATTTTCTGGAATCTTATGTGTGATTGTAGTCATGATGGAATTCAGACGCATCTACAACACACAATCTTGCTAATAAACGCAACTTAGAGAATCTACCGAGCAAATATCAGGGGAGTTTCTCATTCTATTTCTTTTTAAATTCCCGTATTTAATGCTATATATATATACAACGAGGACGTTGTATAATTCAAGTGGGGGATGAAATTAGAATGTTTACTTGTCCTAATTTTCACAATAAAAGGCTTATATTATGCTTAAATTTAAAAAAATTCAAGCATACTTTTGTAAAATTACATGTTACATAACCCGCACACAATAACCCTTGATAGATATTGTGAGGATTTAACCTTTCTGTTTCTAAATGTTTACCCAAATTCCACAAAATATGAGTCTGCCGGTGATGTTGTGGACTTTAGAACTTGGCTTGGTATATCACTTGAGACCACAATAATGAGTATTATGGATTTAATTGGAGTAACTTGTTTAAATTGGTAAATTTTAGGATTACAACCAAATTGCCTATACATGTTGCTTATTAACTTACTACACCGCTTAGTTAACCTCCCATTTAAACCCTTTTCCACTCTCATCTTTAGAGTGATGATCCACTAGAACAACCCATAGAGCCAATCCTTTAGGAAATTACACCAATTATTTGTTTCGTTACACCCTTACACCTTAACATACCCTGTTACATTAAGTTTAATTTACAGTTGCTAGTTGCTTAAAGTGTAAAGTTTGTATTTCCCTAGTCTTGTGTCATTTTCTATCTTTGGTGCGGTTGGAAATTTGCACATTACAAATGGGAATGTATATTAGTAGTCAAAACTCATGTGATTTTACTACCGTCACAATTATTGGTGAATCCGAAGAACGAAGAAATTACCGAACGAATTATCCAGAATTATTATGATCGTAAAGATGGTGGAACTACACCGAGATTTGAAGTATAGTTAGCAAAAAAAAGAAAAAAGAAAAAAAATGAGAAAAATACAATAAGAGAAAGAAAGTTTAAAGATAACCGTTTCACAAAGAGCATTACCGAAGGAACTACACGAAGGATCGATTATTCATTGATACGTCTAAAAAATCAACGATGTAGAGTATTGTATAAAGTGGAAGATATCACAACTTGCCTTGTAGAGTATGTAAAAGTTTTGGGATGATTGGGAAGTTAACCGTTATGGGAACGCCAACTTAGGTTGATTTTTTTTATCAATGATCAAGATGTTGAAAATAGTTGTGTCTTTATCATAGTAACAGTCGGGAAATAAGTGTCTAGCAACTTGTATCTTAAGTCTTAATGTATTTGTTTCTTGATTGTTATTTAACAACAATTTACTTCCCTCTTACCTAATGATTAACCACTTGTTTTACGCGAATGAGGATTCATACGAACATGCATGTCTATCTCGGCGATTTAGGTGTGTATGCATGTCTTGTACCTCATTGGTTTACGACTTTTTGGTAAAAGTTAGAAGGTTCCTACCCTATATCATTCTTCATCATAACTGTTGGTTAAATTCAAATGGAGATGTGTTCGAACACTCGTGTCTATCCTGGCGATTCGGGTTTGTGTGTGCTTCAGCTGCCTTGTTGGGGTGGTACTTCTGGTAAAAGAGTGTAGAATGATCAACATACGCCTTTCCATACAAAAAACCTATATTTACCTTTATAAACTTGTTACTCCTTGGCTTTAGTGGTGGAGATGTGTATCCTTGCCAAGCTTATGATAGAATACTCTTCACGACCGAGCAATTGAGCGAATTAGTTACATGTTACCACATAGATTAGTTGAGTGATTTGAGTGTTTTCATCTTCCTATTTCGTGAGGTGTTTGGTTGTGTACTTGTAATAGATCGAATAAGTGCTTTAACGGAAAATATCCTTAGGGATACATTTTTGTAAACTTTTAAAGGCTACTTAAGGACAAGTAGGATTCAAGTGGGGGGATATTTGATGACATCAAATAACGTCTATTTTATAGCATCATTTATCCTAAGATATTAACCCATTTTGTATAGTTATTGCAAAGAATTGCTACTTAATCGTTTATATTTGAGAATTGCAGTAATTATGGAGTAACTGGTGAAAGATAGCAAAAGGCATGGATTCTGGAGCTTAAATAAAGATATTATGAAGAATGCTATTCTGAAGAACAATACGCCATATCCATCGAGGAAGATACGGCGTATCCGTGCCTGCACTCACCAAAGACTACAGAAGAATGAAGACCAATACACCATATCTAGAGGACTCAATATGCCGTATTCAACATATGGAATCAATATAATATTCTAGAAGATATCAAACGTGGTCCCTACTCTAAGAAATCCCCAACACGCCATATCCAATACTTGGATACGCCGTATCTAACCGACTTTCAGACCTTATAAATAGAAAACTCAAAAACGAGTTTTAAGTGTGCTAAATCATATTTTCGATACCTAAACCACAAAAGTCTATTTTTAGAGGTGAAAAAGAGTAGAAGAGGTCGATCAACGCATTCCAATCCATAGAAGACAACGTGTAATTCCATATACTTTAGTAATCGTTCAGTTTTTGGTATCATTCGTTAACTCGGTTAGTTTACCTTGGCTAAATAATTTCTCTTGTATTTATTATGATGTTTGAAGGTATTAGCAATTATTATGAAGATCTGAATGTTTGGTATTTGTTTATCTTGATTTCTTGATTTATCGTTAAGTGCTTGTTTATGCTTATCAATTTATACTTGTTTATGCGCTTTTGTATGTGACCTATCATTCAAATGGATCTAGTGAAGCAGACTAAGTGGAGCTAGAGTCTGGGATAGCTCTCCATATAGTAGTTTATACATCTAGAATAATAGTTACACAAATATTGTCCTTCTAAGTCTGTGTCTAGGATACGCTTCAGGATTAACTAGTTAATTGGATATTGCCAATGATTTATTGATCATGTTGACTAGCAGGTGGCCTAGAAAATTTAACAAGTAACATTTTGATTCCATTGGATAGTTGGACAAGTGGACTACTAGTGTATAGATTGCCATTAAGCGGTAAGTGGGTAAACTCTCTATGATCTAAGGTTTAACAAGATCACCTTTGCTTTAATCCCTAAGGTAGATTATAATTAACATATAAGGATGCTTTACGTGGATGCTTTAAGTGTGACATAATTAATGTGTCTATGTCTTAGGATGATGTAACGCCTAAGTCTAAGAATGATATGCTACCTCGAGAGAATAAATCATTGCACTAAATAAACAAACCAACGTTCTAATTAGATTAATAATGGTTAATTCAGTTTTATTATATAAGGTTTTACCACTCTTTCATCTTTTGTTAATTAGCTTTCGTAGGTTTAAGTGTCTTGAATTGATTGTAGTCACCAACCAAACTGTGCCAGTCTCTCAGGCTGAAAACTCCATTTTCCCATTAGAATTAGGATTTAGACTGACATAGGTTTAACATAGGTTTAGAATAGAATATAATTAACATAGATTAGATAACCAAGATATTAATTAAATTGATAGATTTAACCTCGCTTCAAGTGTTTGACATCCTACTTACCATGAAACTACTACCGATCGGGTACACTGCCTGTTTGAGTGTTGTTTTTGGTTTAGTCAGCAAAAAATATAAATTTAAAACTTGAATCATCTTAAATCAACCACACACTATAACACATCATATGTCTGGAACAAGGGCTAACATCTCAGGAACGAGAAGGAATAATTCAGGTCAACAAAGAGTTATGAAGTGTTTTAACTGCCAAGAGGAAGGTCACATGGGAAGACAGTGACAAAGCCAAAGAGGAAAAGGGATGCTACATGGTTTAGGGATAAAGTTCTTATGGTTGAAGCACAAGGAAATGGTAAAGTACTAAATGAGGAAGAATTAGAATTGTTGGCAGACCTTGGAATTGCAGAAGGTCCAGTTACACAAACGCTCATTACACACAATGCAGCGTATCAAGCAAATGATTTGGATTCATATGATTCTGATTGTGATGACTTCTCTACAGCCAAGGCAGTTCTTATAGCCAATTTGTCTAGTTACGGATTGGATGTTTTCTCCGAGGTACCTTACTCTAAAAACACTCATACTGATATGCTAAATCAAAGTATGCAAGAGATGTTGTAATTTGAACAAACTCATCTTGTGAATTATCCAGAGAATGAGATAACAAGTGATAGCAATATCATTCCTTACTCTTAGTATCTGCTTGAAACACAAAATGCAGCTCTTTAGGATACCAATTCTTCTACATAACAAGATGCCATGATATTGTCTGTGTTTGAACAACTGTCAAATCAAGTAACTAATTGTAACAAGGTCAATAAGGATAATCTAATTGCGAATGAATCCTTATCTGTTGAGCTTGAAAAATACAAAGAATGGGTAAAATTTCTAGAAGAAAGACAAAATGTGGATTTAAGTACTAAAGCGTTTAATAGATGATATAATTCGGGAGAAAAATGCACAGTTTACGGATTTTGAAAAAGAAATTAACTATCTTAAACAAACTCTTTCTGAACAATCAAAAGAAAAGGAATTGTTAACAAAAACATTTAATGTTTTCAAAATCCTTTCTATCTTAAGAAAGCTCAGCAGATTAGGCCAATGCTTTATGATGGTAGTGTTACTGCTAAGGAAACCAATGTGATTTCAATTGCTGATTCTGAAGAGACTTTGATGCTTGAGGAAGAGAGTCGATCCAAAATGCTTTTAAAACAAAGTGGTCCAATGGTCTTAAAACAGAAAGTTAACATTAAACCAATTAATTATGCTGAGTTAAATTGATCATATGAAGATTTTGGTAAACATTTTATCTTACAACAAAAACTATCTGATGAACAAGCTTTCCGGTTACAATCTTTACACCCTAATACTGAACAATTTGCTTCTTCGCCTGTCAAAATTGAGGCTCCTCGGGAACTTCCTAAGGTAATCCTGATTAATACAAGCCTTAAAAAGCTTAAATACCATCTTGGCCAAAATGACAATGTGGTGAAAAAGTGGATCACGCCCGATGCTTTAACAGAAGGGGAATGGGGGGGTTGAACACACTAAAGCTGTTTTTCTAAAAGAAATAATTCCATTTTTAAAGACTTTTAAAGACATACTTAATGATTTTGATAAAGATTTTTTAAATAAGGTAACGGAAGTACAAATAGTTTTTAACCAGATGAAAGTTCTTGTTCAACAGTATAATGTAGAAAAACAATGCTTTGAAATTCAAAAGAAACATTTTTTGATTGAAAATGATCGACTCTTAGATCAAATCATTTCTCAAGATATTGTGAATATTGTTATGAATTCTTCGTTGGATATAAATACTTCTGTGAATGTGAATTCTTCTGTTGCTATGAATGATTCTGTGAATTATGTGGAAATGTGCAACAAGTGTCTCGAACTTGAAGCTGGGC
The DNA here is from genome assembly GCA_026074375.1 of Tanacetum coccineum. Taxonomy (NCBI): domain Eukaryota; kingdom Viridiplantae; phylum Streptophyta; class Magnoliopsida; order Asterales; family Asteraceae; genus Tanacetum; species Tanacetum coccineum. The sequence goes on from BQNB010017487.1 coordinate 25,152, forward strand.
TTATCAAACAACGCAACATTGTTGAAAAAGATGAGTATAATAGACTTTTGAAAAGCTTTTCTAAACTTGAACAACGCTGCATTTCTCTTGAACTTGCAATGCAACTCAATAAAGAAATTTTGCAAAAGAATAACACATCTGTGAACCAAACTGAACCTTTATTTGATCAATTGTTTGAATTGAACAATTTGAAAACTGAGCTTCAAGCAAAAGACACAACAATCAAGAAGTTAAAGGCAAAAATTAAACATTTGAATAAAACTTCCACCACAAATAGTGTAAAAAATGACATAGATGAGATTGAGACCATCAACATAGAACTAGAACATAGGGTGACAAAACTAATTACTGAGAATGAGCATTTGAAACAGACTTATAAACAACTCTATGATTTAATTAAACGATCATGTGTTCAGGCTAAAGAACTTGCTAAATCTTTGGTCAATCAATTACATCAAAAGTCTGTTGAAATTATTGATTTAAATGCTCAGCTCTAGGAAAAGGTTTTTGTCATAACAACATTAAAAAATAATCTTAGAAAATTCAAAGGAAAAGACATAGTTAACAATGCTGCCCAAGCATAAAATGCTACCACTATTGCTCCAGGAATGTATAATCTTGACCTAGTAACTTTGGCTCCTAAGGATAAGAATAATAGGGAAACTCACATATACTACCTTAAGCATACTATGGAACAAGCTGCTTGTAACACCCCCAAATTGGGTCGCAGCAGAATAAGGGTCCGGGGCGTGTTACTATCATTGCACTAAATAAACAAACTAACGTTCTAATCGGATTAATAATGGTTAATACAGTTTTCTTATATAAGGTTCGATCGCTCTTTCATCTTTTGTTAATTAGCTTGCGTGGGTAACAGTGCCTTGAATTGATTGTAGTCACCAACCAAACCGTGCCAGTCTCTCAGGCTGAAAACCCCTCTTTTCCCGTTAGAATTAGGATTTAGACTGACATAGGTTTAGCATAGGTTTAGAATAGAATAGAATTAACATAGATTAGATAACCAAGATATTAATTAAATTGATAGATTTAACCTCGCTTCAAGTGTTCGACACCCTACTTACCACGAAACTACTACCGATCGGGTACACTGCCTGTTAGAGTGTTGTTTTTGATTTAGTCGGCAAAATATAAATTTAAAACTTGAATCATCTTAAATATACCATACAACGACAGCACATCAAACATCGTGAAGAATTAAACAATATGAGAAGAGAAAGAGATAAGAATTAAACAATAAGAGAAGAGAAAGAGAAAAGAATTAAACGCTTGAGAGGATAAAGAAGATTTTTTTATATATAAAAATATATTTATATTTAAATAAAAGAAAAGAAAATAGAAATGGAAAATACCTTTTTGAATTTTGAATTTTTAATAATTATATATATATATATATAAATAATATATAATATAAATATATAATATATATATAATATATATATATATATAATATATATATAATAACTATAATATATATATAGGACAATAAAGATCAAATAAAAAGAAAACAAATACGTGAGAAGGATAAAAAGATCATAATTTTTTAAAAAAAGAATTTCTCAAAAAATTCCTGAAAATTTCACAGAGAATCGTGTATTTTGGATGTATGAAAAAAGTTGTAAAGTGAAGTTTTTCTAAAAGTGATAGTTTTTGCCGAAAAAAATTTTATAAAAAAAAAACGTTTGTTGCATTAAATCGCTTTTTTTGCATCAAAAATTCGTTTTTGTACCCAACTTCTTTTGACTTTTTGCATCAAAATTTTATTGCGCATCAAACAATAACAAGTCGAGAAATTTGTGCACAAAATTTTTTTGTGCGTCCAAAATTTCTTTTTTGCGCATTAAAAAAACGTAAAAAAAACTACAAAAATTAGTAAAACTTCTTTTTAACAAAGTTTATGCACCAACATACCTGATTTAATGGAATTTTCTTTGGAATTTTTCACAGGAACTGTAAAAAAAAAAAAAAAAAATTATCCTTCCTCAACGAATTTTTGTCTTTTTATTTTAAAAAATATCTTACATTATATATAACAGGATAAAACAATGTCACCTCATGCAACTTAAATGCCACATCATCACCAAAGAATGCCACCTCACCCAGAATTAATGCCACATCATCATTTGATAATACCATGTCACCAATTTTTAATCCACCTAAGCATTTATATGCCACATCACCAAGACATTTATTGTGACAGCTTAATTCATTCCAGCTTTATCTGAAAAAATATGCCTTTAGCAGGATTCGAACCCGGGTGTTTTGATACAAGAAGCAAGGCTTCTACCACTGTACCACGCCCGTTTTTGTGTTACACATTTCAAAAACCAAAATCTCATGGTCTAATTTTTTCTTCCTATCATAATTAGCAGTTTGAATTTAATAACACTTCCCAAAAAAATAACCCTGACTTTTCTCCAAAATCCCTAATTCACGCGGCATTTCCAAATGCAAAATCCTTAATTCTCAAACCTAAAATCAATGACTGATTAATCATAAAAATACCAAATTCGATTAACACATAATCAAATCAATGACTGATTCACGTGTGTCTAATATATTGTTTCATCACAAATCAACCAAATTCAGTTTTAAGTAATTTTTATTGTTACTTTTAGTGCAGATCGAAATAAAATTAGGATACTGCATTTTTTATGCTTTAAGAATTAAGGATTAACTTTGTATCTAATCATGAATTTTAATTTATGGATTTTGATTATTGGGTTCAGTTTTGTTGTTGTTTATGTATTAGGGATATATATATTGAATAAATAAGCCAAAATTTTGATACACATTTAGTGTATGTTTGATAACAACCGGAGTTAGATTGATTGATGTGCGTTTCTTACAGAGTGATGATGGATCAAGATCTTCGGTAGATAGTCTGTATGAAAGCGATTGTATTCTTGAGTTTGATGGTGCAGTGAAAGGAAATCATGGATCAACTTGTGCTAGAGTTGTGTTACACGATGTAGATGGAAGTCTGGTATATTCGAGCAACTCAACTTAAATATCACAAATGTTTTTGTTGTTGGAGAAGGAACATGTAATTCAGCAGGTATTCATATTTGAGCCTTTTTCCACACAACATATTAGATACCTTTGTTATTTTCAGATTTTTGCTAAACTTATTATAGTAATGACATATGTTATATCATGCAACACATCCTTATAATTGATGAAGCTACTTCTGATCAGGTGTCAATGCAGGTGTCAAACATTTTTTGATCATTAAAAAGGCTTAAATGTAAGATACATATAAACAGATTAGCACCTAATGAAGCAATCTCAAACACCCTATGAATGTTTGTGTAAAACTGCTTATCTGTTTTTTTAAAAGCAGATTCCAAACACCCCTTAAAATGGTTACCTCTCGGTTACATTTGAATGCCATTAACAAATATTTTTTGTACGGATTCTATGGATCGATGATTTGGTGATTAGACAATGTGAATGGATTTCACTAAATTGTTCAACGGGTGAGGTTTTGTTGATCCTCTTGAATAAGAGAAAAATAAAGCAAGGGAAATCAGGTATATATTCAATTAACAATGCCCATCTTTGTTTTTCAGGATTTTACTATGCAATCACTATTAGGCTAGATTATGGTGAGATGTACTGTATTTTGTATTTTGAGCAGTAACCTGAATCATCTGCATTACAGCTTTGCAGGAAGCAAATCTAATGACAATGGAAAAACCGAGCAGAAGGCGACAATAGTTGCCGGCAATGTAAGTGTGAAAGTTCTTATTTTTAAAAGTTCTTAATTTGGAATTGTATTAAATTAATTTCTTACAAATTTGCTCAATATGATATGATAATATGTTTAATAGGTGTCATCTTATGTCTGAATGAAGGAACTTGCCTCCCATTGGGTGGATATAGGTGAGCTAATATCTTTTTCTAAATCTCTCCAGTTTATTTTTTGTTGTTTTGGGTGGTTTGCATATTAGTGGTAAAGGGATGGGATGTGGAAGATGGTTTTTGGACGTACTTCTGCGGTGTGAAGTACTGAGTTCTAATAGTAAGATAGTTTTGTTGCTCATTTATCTTAAAATTTTAAACACAGTATTGGTTTACTTTTAGAGTTTTAGGCCATGTGAGAAAACATATGTAGCCGTAAGAGTGTGTTTTCTCTAGACTAAGTTCGTAATTCATTTACTTGAAGAAAGTTCTGAAATGGTGATAGAAGTTGTGTTAAACAAGTTAAGTACTACATTTTGATTCAAGCATAAAAAAACCATATCACTGGATAGAATTGTTCACATACATAGTTTAGGATAAGGTGTGGCATTTTTGCGTGGTTCCCAGATTAAATCAGAGCCACACGAACACTCAACTTCTTGATATCTAAAAAGTCTAATAAGAGGCAAAGTTTTGGTTTCAGTCAAAATAGGTAGGATCAGATTGATCCAATAACTTTTTCTCGGATCATGTCGTTTTTATATATATATATAAGCTTGACTTGCTTTTGTTTTATCTAAGCCATCCCAGTATCTTTCGTTATACTGATCGTATTAATAATCATAGCAAAGTCCTATGTATCTACTCTCCTTTTGGCTTATTATTTAACTCAGAAATTTATGACTTCTATTTATGTGGATTTGGAAGTGCCAACCATCAAGGAAATGGGCAGGACACGCATGGAAGTTAATGTTAAGGTTTGTAAACAACTACGTTAGGAGTCTTATGAGTGTAGTTATTATTGTAACATTATTGGCTTTCAGGTAA
>BQNB010017487.1:31678-69850 GCA_026074375.1 Tanacetum coccineum
GGTTTTTAAAGGGTATAAGGGCCTATATAAGTTTCAATAAGCTCGTAGGTCACCTTAATAAGCTCGTAGAGCTTATTAATAAGCTATGGTCTCCACTGTTGGGCCTGTTGGGCCCGAGTGTGGGCTGCGTGGGTTAAACGAAGCCATTAGTGGCCCGTTAGGTGTTCTAGTACCTCTTAAGACACCGTTAACGAGCTAGTATACCAAATGTAAGCTTATTTTGCATGCATAGGGTCGTGTTCGCTACATGTACCCGCTAGATAAGGTTGCCTACACATTCCTTAGTCTTCATGTCATGTTTACAAGAAAGTTCACATATAGTTTTCTTACCATTTTGTGTATAATGTATATTGTTCACGTCTAAATCTAAGTTTTTCATATAAATAGGGCACTTAAGCCCTAGATTGACATAATACATCTTGGTACATGCGTTTTAATTAGGTCTTTGCACCACACAAGTATAACATGTACATATATAGGTGTGTGAACCCTATATGGGTTGCGACACAAGTCTAGAAATTAAGCAACAATTAAACTATGAATTGCAAAGTGTCGTGAGAGACTTACAAGGGTCTTATAGCTCTTAGATTGAGAAGTGGATGTGATGTGTGCTAGCCCTTAGCTCGTAGACCCTTTGAGCACTCGTTGTAGTATCCCTTAGCTTGTTCACCAGTGTTTCTCAAATGTGACAATAGGATTGTATGTTCGTTTTGTGATCTGAATAGAGAAGAAACTATATAAGAGTTTAGGGAAATGAGTTTAAGTGAGCTAGTGAATATATATTTATAGTATGAGAAGCTAGAAAGCTCTCTTGAGGTTTCATAAACCACCTATCACCGAACCAAATTTTATTGCCTTAGGCGGTGGTTTTATGAGTTTTCCTAGTTGCAAACACATTGTTTACATAAACCAAAAAAACCCCCCCCCCTAGAACCATTCTCAAATTACTCTCCAAGATGAACAAGATCTTGGCTTAGCTAGAAATCTTACGATTTGTGTGTTGGTTCCTAGTCATCCGCGTCACAAGAAAACAAGAGGCACAATGGTTCTTATCCAATTGTAATATGACTAATGAGAGACCATTTGACCAGTTATTAACGAGTTAGAGGAAGTACTAGTACTTTGAAGATCATATAGGAAGATTTCCTACTGTTTTGACCCCAAACCAGCCCCTAGTGGGTTAAAAGCCAACAAAAATTGATTAAATTTTTGTCTTAAGGTTTTAAAAGCGGGTATCGGTTTGAGTCTATATAATTTAGTATTCTGGGTGTGTCAAATGTATTTTATTACATACGTTAACACTTTTGCATGACCAATAAAAATAAGATAGCGAAAGTACATAATCATCCTCTTGATAATTATTTTTTACTTGGTGGATGTAAACCTTAATTTATTTGATGACCGTTTACATTAAAGGATTATTTCTAGTCTACGCGATTTAGCTCAAAAACAAAATTAAAAGTAAATGCGTATCAGACAAAAATGAACAGTGACTAATAATAAGAGTCATAAATGACTTGAAATTGAAAAATGTTACAGTCTCCACCCGTTAAAAGAGCTTTGTCCTCAAAGCTTAAGACCTTGTAGCTGATGACGATGCCCGGTTTGTGAAAAGCTGTGGGTATTTTTGTTTAAACGAATCTTCACGTTCCTAGGTGAACATCAGGCCCCGCCTAGAGATCCGCGAACCTTGACCAATGGTATCCGTCTTCGCTACAATATGTTTGATCTCCCGATCCATGATTTTCACAACAGTCTCTTCCACAAACCCGAGCTTATCTCAACATGAATTCCTTCAAACGACATGACTAAAAAGTTTGGGGTCAGCATACAATTCTTCAGATTAAGACACATGTGAAAGTATGTGACCTTGCTCACTCTTGAGGAAGTTCCAGCCTGTAGGCAACTTTCCCAACTTTTGCTAACACCTTGAAAGGTCCAACATATCTCAGATTCAGCTTGCCCCGCTTACCAAATTGCACAACCCCTTTCTAAGGCGAGACCTTGAGCATAACTCTGTCCCCAACCTTGAACTCCATCGGCTTTCGCTCCTAACCGACGAAGCTCTTTTGTCGATCATGAGCAGCTATGCATCTTATGCTTGATCCGGATGCTCTATTCCTTGTTTCTTGGATCTATTCCAGTCCAGTCCAGTTGGGCTTTCCCCAACCCGGTCCACACACCGGTGGATCGACATATTCTCCCAATATAGTGCCTCATAAGGGCGTCCCTATATGCTAGCGTGATTACTGTTGTTGTATAAAACTCGCCAATAGGCAAATGCTATAACCCAGCCTTGCCAAAATCGATCACGCAAGCCACGTAGCATGTCCACGAAGTTTGCATGGTTTCTCTCGCTCTGGCCCGTCAATTTTTGATGATACGCAATGCACATGACTATATCGTACCAAAGCTTTCTGAAATGATTCTCCAAAAATTTGAAGTGAATCTTCTTCACGATCACAATAATATGAGGCAGTATCCCCAAGTCTTGCCACAACCCTGTTCAAGTATAACCATGGCCAATTTGTCTAATGGATCATACTCCTTATTGGTAGAGTGAGCAATTTTGTAAGTCGATCCACATCACCCAGAATGGTGTGGAAACCTTTTGACTTCAAAGGAAGTTTGGTGATAAAATCCATCGTGATATTATCCCACTTCCACTCGGGTATCTCTGGTTGTACTAGCAATCCCGATGGCCTTTGATGTTCGGCCTTGACCCTTGCACATGTTAGGCATTTGCTAACGTACAGGGCGATGTCAGCCTTCATGTTTGGCCACCAATATAATTTCTTCACATCTTGGTACATCTTTTCGGAACCGGGATGGATAGAATATTCTCCGACTTAGAGGTATTCGTGCATAATCACGGATCTTAAGTCTCCATAGCAAGGTATCCAACTCCTGCCGTGTAAACATAGTGTTTCATCATCATGTGGTTCCAATCTTTCCTTGGGTATATTCCTTCGGATTATACCGCCTACGTCTTCATTCATGAGATTATCTGGTTTCCGGGCTTCGATCTGAGCTTCTAATATTCGTTTGGGGAGATCCAAATCAATTGTCATAACTAAGGCTCGAACCCACAATGGCTCAGTCCATTCCTTACGGCTCAGTGCATCGACCACTACGTTTGCTTTCCCAGGATGATAACGAATATCACAATCGTAGTCACTCACTAATTCTAGCCAACGGCGTTGCCTCATGTTAAGCTCCTTCTGGTCAAGAATGTGTTGTAGACTTTTATGGTCGGTGAACATGGTGCATTTAGTTCCATATAGATAATGTCTCCATATATTTAGAGCAAACACCACCGATCCCAGTTCTAAATCATGAGTGGTGTAGTTCTTCTCATGAATTTTTAGTTGTCGAGAAGCATAGGCAATCACCTTCTCTCTCTGCATCAACACAACACCTAAACCCCTGTGTGAAGCATCACAATAGACCATAAAATCTTCGCTTCCTTCAGGTAAAGCCAGAATTGATGCACTACACAACTTTTGCTTTATTAATTGAAAAGTGTTTTCCTCCTTTTCACCCCAATTAAATTTGATACCTTTCTGAGTAAGCTTCGTCATTGATTTAGCAATCTTCGAAAATCCCTCAATGAACCTTCGATAGTAACCAGCAAGACTTAAAAATTTGCAGATCTCTGTTGGTGTCTTAGGAGATGCCCAATCCTTAATAGATTCTATCTTGGCTGGATCCACATGAATGCCTCTGCTATCAATGACGTGACCGAGAAATTGTACCTTCGGAATCCAAAATTTACACTTTGAAAACTTGGCATACAACTTCTCTTTCTTAAGCAATTCCAAAATTGCCTTAAGATGTTCTTCGTGCTCTTTCTTGTCCTTTGAATAAATAAGTATATCATCAATGAAGACGATTACGAACTTATCTAAGTAGGGCTTGCACACTCGGTTCATGAGGTCCATGAATACCGCAGGTGCATTTGTTAGTCCGAATGGCATAACCTGAAACTCGTAATGACCATACCGAGTTCGGAATGCCGTCTTTGGAATGTCTTGTTCTCGTACTCTCAGCTGGTGATAACCCGATCTCAAATCTATCTTTGAATAAATGTTGGATCCTTGGAGTTGATCGAATAAATCGTCGATCCTCGGGAGTGGATAACGATTCTTCACTGTTAGCTTATTTAACTCCCGGTAGTCAATGCACATCCTGAATGACCCATCCTTCTTTTTGACGAACAAGACCGGGGCTCCCCAAGGTGAGGAACTAGGTCTTATGAAGCCTTTGTTGGAAAGCTCTTGTAGTTGTTCTGACAATTCCTTCATTTCAGACGGTGCCAATCGATACGGTGCTCGAGCTACGGGCGCGGCTCCTGGAATCAAGTCGATCTAGAATTCCACTGGTCGAGCTGGAGGAAGACCCGGCAAGTCCTCGGGAAACACTTCCGAAAAATCTCGAACGATTGGTACGTCCTTAAGTTGCTTTCCTTCTGACTTGTCCTCCTCCTTCTTGGCGGATATTTGTGCCAAAAAGATCTGACATCCTTTCGCCATGTACTCTTGAGCCTTTGAACATGAGATAATGGTCAACCGAGATTCTCTGCCATTGTTACTTTTGTCACCACAAAAAATCAAGGTTTCATTCCCATAGGGAATTCGAACAAGTTTCTCATCACACACGATCACGGCGTGACACCTTCTTAACCAATCCATGCCGATAATAACGTCGAAACTACCCAGTTCTACGGGCATTAGATCTATGTTGAACGGATGGTTTAAGAAATTTAAAGTGCAACCCCGTATAATAGTGTCTATCCCGACTATTTTCCCGTCAGCTAATTCGACGTCATAACTATTTTCTAATAATGGAGTTGGGGCGATGTCAAATCCGGAACTAAACCAGTAATAATAAAACTTCTATCGGCACAGTGTCAATAAAGATAGATGCATAGCGTTAGTTAAGAGGAACGTACTCGTAAGACCGACATAGAGGTCCGTGTTCCTCGATGCATTCCCATTCTTCTCTGGCATTTCCAACTGCGTATACCCATCCTTGTGCATTCCCATTTCCCACATCCTTATTCTTCAACTTTGGACAATCTCTCTTGAAATGTCCTGGAGCTCCACATTCAAAACAACCATTCCCCTTGGGGACTGCCCTATTGTCCCTCTGAGCATTAGCAACATTAGTGGTTTGCCAAAACCTCTGCAGTTCGGCGGGCAAGTGCCTACTTGTTACATTTGTGGCATTTCTAGTCACGGCCATGTCGATGAAAATGGCACTTGGTGCATTGGGAAAAATCCAACCTTAGGTTTCTATTTTAAGTATTAACCTGCTTATCATTCACCTGCCCCCATATTGTAGACCTTGGCGACATTCTAATCTCTTGAAGGGTTTTGTTGATGGCGATGAGTTTGTTACTGTAAGATCCATCAGCCTTCCTATTTGTTGTCTCCTGCTTTCCGCATAGGTGCGGAGTTTCTGATCCATCAAGTCATTGGCCAACTCAATAGTCTCATCTAACGTCTTGGGTCTGGAAGACTTCACATTTCCATAAATGTTATCTGGGAGTCCACTGATGTACTTGTCAACCTTCTCAGTTTCATTAGCAACAAACTTGGTACATATCAGGGTTAGCTCTTGGGAAACGTTTCAGTGTATGATGGAACATCATTCCTTGACCATTAGGTTCCACACTTCGATACAGTTTCTTGTGATCTCACCCCTGCGACAATACTTGTCTGTCATTTTCTTCTGAGTAAGTCTCCCAAGTCATCGTATATGCATCAGGCCCTATGGTTCTTATCTGACCATTCCCAAGTCAAAGCATCCACTAAATGAGTGCATGTGGCAAACTTAACCTGATTTCAATCTAGCACAACCACTGATATTGAAGAACCGAATTTCCATCTTTTCAATCCACCGATTTTTAAACTGACAACGCCTTCATTTCCCCTAGAATTCAAAAGGTTGAACATTTCATGAAGTCAGCGTAGAAACAGCTTATTTATTTTGCACATTCCAATCGGTTTATCCCCGTATGAACTGTAGCTTTCGTCTCCATAGGTGGAGTTTCGCAGAAAGCATGATCAATCATAGCTTGAACGGATTCTGGAGTAATGTTGTTTGGGTTTGGTGTTGTTAGGTGGGGTATTTGGTCCTCGTCTGGTCACAAGTGCCATGATTTCGTCAGCCGCTTCTCTCGATGATAAGATGGCTATTAAGATGAAACAAATGATGAATGAAATGAAAGATTTAGTTGTTACTACTCCTGCACTCGTTAAAGCAGTTGAGGAAGTATGTGTCACATGTGGTTCAAATCACAATTTTAATTATTGTCTGTTAACTCGAGGTGGAAATGATTTTCCCGTTTTTCATGATAATATCCAACAATTTCAACAAACTGCAGTCGTTGGTAATTTTCTCCAAAGAAACCAACCTCCCAATTTGGCAAGTCAAATGAAACCACCGGGTTTCAATCAATCGAATATCCAAACCAACCAAAACCGATACCAAGGCACCAATTATAATTTCAATCAAAACCGTGGAACCAACTTTAACCAAAATCGTCAAAACAACCAAGGAGTCGTTTATCAAGCACCACCATACCAACCAACAAATCAACCTTTAATCAATCAAGCTTTACCTCTCGTTTCACGAATTCAAGGAGTTTCAAAAACGGATTTTGAAAGTTATGCTAAAGCAAATGATGCTAACATGAATAACTTGCAAATGAAGTTAGATAATTTTCAAAGAAATCAAAATGACTTTCAAAGAGTTTATAATGATTCTCAGAAGAAACAAGATGATTTTCAGAAGATGATGCTCAGTTTCATGCAAAGTTATCATAACAATCAAACCTCAAGTTCAAGTACGTTACCAAGCAATACCGTGCCAAATCCTAGGAATGAAGCTAAGGCAATTACAACTCGTAGTGGTGTTTCTTACGATGGACCTCCGATTCCACCTCTGGTGGTGGAAAAGGAAAGTGAGGCGACAAAGGATACGGAGCTACCGAGCACCGAAGACATCCAACCTCCTTTGGTCCATGACTTAGGAAAAGACAAAGAACCAATCGAAGAGCCTTCTTTCGTTGCTAACAAAGCCAAACCTAATTTGCCTTACCCGTCAAGACTCAACAAACAAAAGATTCGTGAAAAGGATGATATCCTAGCTTCAAAGTTTATGGAAATCTTCCGTAACCTTCACTTTGAGCTAAGCAAATTATGAGGTAGGTTATGGGCGTTTATATAGGCACTTCAAAAAGATGCTTAATAAAAAAGACAAGTAATTGAGTAACCAAAACACCCTTTGGAATGAAATTGTAGTGCGGTTTGTCCCTAAAAAAAAGCTTCCAGAAAAGCTAGGTGACCCCGGTCGATTTCTCATTCCATGTGATTTTTCAGAGTTCGATAGTTACTTAGCCCTTGCCGATTTAGGTGCTAGTATCAATCTCATGCCTTTATCCATTTGGAAAAAGCTTCAACTCTCAGGCCTAACTGAAACAAAAATGGTGTTAGAATTAGCCGACCGTACAATTTCCAAACCAACCGGTGTAGCCGAGAATGTTTTTATCAAGGTAGGAAAGTTCTACTTTCCGGCCGATTTTGTTGTTCTTGATTTCATAGCCGATCCTCGAGTACCGTTAATACTCGGGAGACCTTTTCTTAGGACGGCTCATGCTTTAATCGACGTTTATGAAGGAGAGATAATTCTTAGGAATGACGATCAATCTTTGACCCTTAAATGTGGTGATACTCCTTCTATTTCGTACAACAATTTCGAATCTTTGAAGAAAGTCGATCTTATTGATGTCACGTGTGAAGAGTACTCACAAGAAGTCTTAGATTTTTCCGACTCAGTTGCTTATAACAATCCGTCTCCCGGATACGATCCGATTGTTTCAAATTCTTCTCCGACACTCACTCCTTTTGATGAAAGTGATTTTCTCCTCTTTGAAGAAGCCGATGCTTTCATAGCAATCGATGACGAGCAAATTTCAACGGAAATTAATGCTACGTACTATGATCCCGAGGGTGACATTCTCATTCTCGAAGCACTTCTCAATAGTGATCCATTACCTCCTCAACCAAACCAAGGTGATTATTTACCAGAAATTCAAAGAGATCTTAAAGTTGTTGAACCAAAGAAGTCTTCAATCGAATATGCTGCTTCTTATGAACCAAAAGATGAAATTCCCGAAGTCGAACTTAAAGAGTTACCTCCGCATCTCGAGTATGCGTTTTTAGAGGAAAATAACAAGCTTCCAGTCATAATTTCAAAAGATTTGAGCCAAGATGAAAAGACCTCACTCATTAACGTTCTAAAAAACCGAAAACAAGCAATTGCTTGGAAACTTTCTGATATCCGAGGCATAGATCCAGAGTTTTGCTCTCACAAAATCCTTTTAGAAGATGATTACGAACCTTCAGTCCAACATCAAAGGAGGGTTAACCCTAAAATCCATGACGTCATCAAGAAAGAAGTAGAAAAACTTCTTGACGCAGGATTGATTTATCCGATCTCGGATAGTCCATGGGTTAGTCCAGTCCATTGTGTTCCTAAAAAAGGTGGTATGACCGTTTCGTCAAGAACAGAAGAAACTGAGATGGTGCCATAAAAGATTATAACAGGGATGGAGAGTGTTGCCATCGATTATCGCAAGTTAAACGAAGCAACTAGTAAAGAACCATTTTCCGTTACCATTCATGGACCAAATGTTAGAGCGATTAGCCGGCAACGAATTTTATTGTTTCTTAGATGGTTTTTCAGGGTATTTTCAAATCCCAATTGATCCTAAAGATCAAGAGAAAACTACTTTCACGTGCCCATACGGAACTTTCGCGTACCGTCGTATGCCATTCGGTTTGTGCAATGCACCCGGAACTTTTCAACGTTGTATGATGGCCATTTTTCACGACATGATAGAAAAAACAATGGAAGTTTTTATGGATGATTTTTCAGTTTTTGGAGATTCTTTTTCCTCGTGTCTTGCTAATTTAGACAAAATGCTTAAACGGTGTGAAGACACCAAATTAGCACTAAATTGGGAAAAGAGCCATTTCATGGTTAAAGAAGGCATTGTTTTAGGACATAAGATCTCTAGAAAAGGAATTGAAGTCGATAAGGCCAAAGTTGATGTAATTTCTAAGCTACCTCACCCAACGACCGTTAAAGGAATTCGAAGTTTTCTCGGGCATGCTGGATTCTATCGAAGATTTATCAAAGACTTTTCCAAAATCTCTCGACCCATGACCCATCTCTTAGAGAAGAACACTCCTTTCATTTTTTTGGAAGATTGCATTCTTGCCTTTCAAACATTGAAAAAGAAGTTAACCGAAGCTCCAATTCTCATTGCTCCGAATTGGGACCAACCTTTTGAAATCATGTGCGATGCAAGTGATTATGCAATAGGTGCGGTCCTAGGGCAAAGGATTGAGAAGCATTTCCGACCAATTCATTATGCAAGCAAGACCATGACAGAAGCAGAAACAAACTACACAACAACGGAGAAAGAAATGCTTGCAGTTGTTTACGCGTTTGAGAAGTTTCGATCATATCTAATCATGAACAAAAGTGTTGTTTACACGGACCATTCCGCATTGAAATACCTTTTCAACAAGAAAGACGCCAAAGCACGATTGCTTCGATGGGTCTTACTTCTTCAGGAATTTGATTTCAAAGTTATCGATACCAAGGGAGCTGAAAACTATGCAGCCGATCACCTCTCTCGTCTTGAAAACCCGTATGAAAATGTTTTTGATCCTAAAGAGATTAATGAAACCTTTCCTCTTGAAACATTGAACATGGTGAATTCTCATGATAACCAAAATATCCCGTGGTTTGCCGACATACAACAACCACTCGGAATTTTCTTATCAAAAGAATGTCAACTCAACAAAAGAAGAGTTTATCAGGATATAAACATTACTTTTGGGATATCCCCTATCTTTCCCCCCTTTATTTTCAACCATGTGAGGACCAAATCCACCGTAGTGTGTATTGGCCAAGAAGCACATGAAATTCTCAAGCTATGCCATGAAGGACCCACCGGGGGGCCATCGCCGTGCAATCTCACAGCCGGAAAGTATTTTGATGCCCGGTTTCTTTTGCTTACAATTTAATAAGGATGCTTACGAATTGATCAAATCTTGTGATGCATGTCAAAGACAAGGCAAAATCTCTCAACGTGATGAGATGCCTCAAAATGCTACCCAATTTGTAAAATTTTCGATGTATGAGGTATTTGTCTTTATGAAGGGACCTTTATCCATCGTCTAAGAGGTCACAATATTACGGTAAGCCGTCGATTATCTTTATACATGGTTGAAGCGAAACGTCCCCACCAATGATGCTAGGAGTAGTTTTAAGATTCTTAAAAAATCCCTTTTCACCTGATTCGTGCTCCGAGAGCAATCATAAGCGATCGTGACCCATTTATTGTAAAGACAATTAGATAAAGTATGTCTAAATATGGTGTCACCCATCGTCTTTCGACTCCTTACCACCCTCAAACGAGTGGTCAAGTTGAAGTCACGAATCGAGGTCTCAAAAGAATTTTGGAGAGGACGGTCGGAGAAAACCGTGCCTCATGGTCCGACAAACTAGATGATGCATTATGGGCTTTTAGAACCGCTTACAAGACTCCAATTGGATGTACTCCGTACAAGTTAGTCTATGGAAAAGCGTGTCATTTACCAGTTGAATTAGAACACAAGGCATATTAGGCTCTTAAGCATGCCAACTTCGATTTAAAGACCGCGGGCGATCATCGAAAGCTTCAACTCAATGAACTTAGCGAGCTTCGTGATCAAGCTTATGAGAATTCGCTAATCTACAAGGAGAAGACAAAGAAGCTACATGATTCCAAGATAAAGAACCGAATCTTCAATGTTGGTGATCAAGTCTTGCTTTTCAACTCCCGATTAAAGATTTTCTCCGGAAAGCTCAAATCCCGATGGTCCGGACCTTTCACAATCACCGAAGTTTATCCTTATGGCACTGCCAAGTTGTCTCATGCCGATGGTTCTAATTTCAAAGTCAACTGCCACCGTCTTAAGCACTACTATGGAGGGGATACACCACCATTGGTTATCCCGGACCTCCAGACTTTCCCTAAGGACAACTAAATTCAGGGATCGAGTCAAGCTTGCGACTCGGTGACCAAAAACAAGCCGCTTCGTGGGAGTTCACCCCATGCTTATCCTTTCTATTTTCTTTCTATTTTCTATCTAATGTGTTGTGTTGAGAGAGGCTTGTACTCTTTCCGATTTCTCGATGTTTGTTGCTTGTTTGTTGTGATTTTTGTAGGATCAACCCAACAAATTCTTTGAAGCCTCTCGTGTCCGGTGTTGTTTCCCGTTCTACTCGAGCTTCTCATCCTTTGTGTGAAATTAGTTTGGGGAGATCCGATATCCTTTCATCTTATCGATTCACGTTTATCTTTGCATAATTCATAAACGGCTTAGATTTTCGTAGAGACCCGACTTTAAACATTGAGGACAATGTTTCGTTTTAGTTTGGGGAAGGGAATCTATCGATTTGATGTTACTTGCTTATTGTTTTGTTCTCACGTACCCGTTTTCCCACAAAAATAGCAAAAAATTTAAAATTTTAAGTTCTTATTTAGTAAAAAAATGAAAAGTAAAAAAATATTAGTAGTTATTAAAAAAAGTGTTAAGACAAAAATGTAGGTTTTCTGTTGGTAAGAATAAGAAGTAATTTTTGACCCGATCGTACGTGTAGAGTTCTAGCTTTCTCCCTTAACAATTAATGATGATAGTTTATGCTAGTCTCATGTAGACTTTAAACATGCTAGACTTGAAATCATTAGTAAATGAAAACTTGTGCTAATCTCAAGTAGATTTTAAATATGCCGAGTTGGATTTTATATAGGCTAAGTATTTGCGAATTTCTTTTGCAAAGAATAAGAAATGATAGTGTTGTTTACGAATTAGGATGCTAAACAAAGTTTATTTGGAAAACTTAAAGGCTTATAAGAATAACTTGTGGTTTTTCTTCCCCGGAGTTCTTAAAATGATTAATATTACGTGTTCTCTTTAATCTTTACAAATTAGAGTTTTACTCTTAAGAGTCTAATCAACATATTTAGAGAAAAAGCTTTATCAATGATGAAGTCAAATATCGTTGGTAAATAAGAATTTTAGTTCAAGTTTATACTTTGGTTTTGTAAAACGAAATTTTTCTATTTGCAAAAATAATATGTCATATCAGTTTTAATAAATAAAAAATCTACAAAAATGTAGTTGGTAAATAAAAAGGATGCAAGTTATAAATCCTTAGTGTTAATAATTAATATACAAACTCCATCGCAATAAAGTACATGGGCATTTGTCGGTTCGCTCCCGATGTGACATCGAAAGAAAGATAAGGATGTATATTTAGGTTTGGTATCATAAAAAGTACGCGAGCTCTTGTCGGAGGCGTTGGGCATGTGTCGTCCGAAAGAAAAGTTATACACATTCCTAGCCTAATCATGTCAATAGAAATAATAATGTTCAAGTATAAGAAAATAAATATTAAAAGTTACATTTTCTAAGACCCAAGGTATTCTTTGAACTAAGGTTTGCAAATAATCTACAAGGCTTTTTCATCGGAAGTTCATGCGTTTCGTTAGTATTTTTCCGGATGGGGTGTCAAAGCCTTAGCATTAACCCAATGACGGTGGGATCGCTATGAGCAGAAAAAGTCATTCATGGACAATTGAACCAACGATGTCTTAGCTAAGGAGGATTTTGTTTGCTTGATGATGTGATCTGCTAGTGATTAACAAAATTAAGCCCAAAAGGCCATGTGTAAAGCTTGGTCGGATTTCACTATCTAAATAATGTGGGATTTAATGGTTTAAATTAATTTGAACACAACTCCCTAATTATATGATTTATGTCGGGAAGAGGAATTTCACAAGTTGTAATTATAAGTAAATCCTTAAATCGAATTAAAGAACCCGAAAATCCAAATTGGGGTTCAACCGAATTCAGTTGAGGTGTAGAATCGAAACCCTTAACAACCCTAGAAAGGGGCCAGGCAATTTCAGTTAGGCAGGGAAGAGGAAAGGATGAGCAAATTATGAAGTAGGTTATGGGTGTTTATATAGGCACCCAAACCCTAATTCTAGAAAACCTTCATGGGCCTCCTTAAATGCTAATTGAACACAAAACCCATCTAGAACCTCCCATAGGGCCCGACCACTTTGGTGTCCCCCTTGGAGTTCGGGTTTTGTCCAATTTAGTCCCTCGGTTTATATTTGTGAAGTATTAAACGCATTCTCCGTGTATTAACGTGTGTGCCCCCAATAGGCTCACATATTCGTAATGTACAAATGCTAGCCGACTACCATAATCCAACAGCTCCCACTTGGGAGTTGGAGTAGCACCTAACACTTATACCTATAATTGGCAAAGTCTAGCAACCCACACAATTATTTTTACATTAGGAATATTATGAGATAAGAGTTTCAAAAATCATCTCAGCTATTTAATGGTTATAAATTTCTTGCTTTATAATCATCCCTTTGTTACAGATACCGTTAAACCATGGATATGGATCCTAAGTCATTCCATATAGTTTAACATTATGTTTCTCGTTATAGAAATAATTCAGATATACCAAATGTAATCAAGAATCATCTTGCATTACCCTTTGGGAACGGCCATTCATTTATCTGATTAAATCTGGAGAGGGCCCAATGGTATCTTTCTGCACATATCAAGTGGAGGAACAAATCCTTTATTGACTACAAGTGTTGTGGATGCTGCTTCACATACACTCCCAAAAATAGCCTTTATGACTACCATATTTCAGGATAGCGTTTGACTATAATCAAAGAGAGATATCCACACATACAGAACTTGCTTGCATCTCAAGTCTAAGGACAATCTTTATCAACCATTTTCGATATTTTACTCATGACATGGATCCAAAAGTAAATGATCGAAGGTTGGGGTATCCAATATGCATCCCTTGTGAATACATATGAGTTTGGTGGGAACACATCCATATATTCACAGAATATAACCAACACTTATATTTGCCTTACATAACAATATTCCCATATTGTTAACCGACAATGGACATATTTAGAATGATTCAAACAAAAGGCGATATGACACGCAAGGCAATCCTCAGGTGTAACCTACAAATCAATTCACGGCTAACAATAGAAGCTCCATGATTGTGAAATAATGAATGGAGCTGAGATCAAGAGAAGTAGCATCACAGAAAGGGACCATAGAATGGTTCACCTGCACCAATTAAAGTCCTCCCTCATCTCTCACACACAAGAGGTAGTTTTTCATATATCTAGTTTTTTAGTCGTTTTTAGTAGCTTAATCTCATATTTTCCTTAAATGTAATTTCCTTTTAAAGCTTATTGTAATTTCCTTTTAATAGTAATGTGATCCAGTTTTTATCTTAATGAAATTCAGTTTTTGTTTGTCATAAGCTCTTATCTTTATCCTCAAATACTAGAGACTTTCTCAATAAGCTCTAGTGTTTGTTTACTATACTCATAAGCTCTCATAAGCTCTCACAAGTCTCTAAGCTTGTGATAGAGCTCATATTGTCATCTAATCTATCTAAACTCTAAAATCAGTTTAATACCTTGAAAATTTTGACTCATAAGCTTTTGGAAGGGGATCTTAACTTGGAAGAGATCCCATGGATTTATACCCTAGCTTATCTAATAAGCTAGGGAGCTTGTAGCTGCCCTATTTGGGAACCTCTTGTTTAGCTAGAGGAGTTTGTAAGTTTCTCTTTTATTTCTTTTTATTATAGCTTTAAATAGTGATTTCATTGCTTTCTATATTTAGATCTGCTTATTTACTTATTAAGTTTGCTTATTGTTGCTTATTTGTGTTTCATTTAGCTAATTAGTCACAATAGTTCATCTATTTTGCTTTTCATAATCTTTATCATAGTTTTCATATAATCAGTCTTAAAACCTTAAAAAACCAAAAATAGTAGGAAATTAGTTTAAATCTTATATTAATGCTAAATCAGTTGTTGATTCATGTTTATTAAGCTTGCTATAAGCTAAAAAGCATCTGGTAGTTAATACTTGTTCATTAGATTTCACTTTAAAAGTTTTTCTCAAAACTGGCAAGTTCTAAAAGGGGTGTTTGGATTAAGATAGTTTGACCTCTAAAAGTCAATTTTACTTGTGCAATTTGTTTGAGTTAGCTGAGTTTTCATTTAAGATTAGTCTTCATTTAGTTTTTATAAGTTAGTTTGCAATAATTAAATAGTTATGGTTTGTTATGCTGTTTCTTGCACCAGGGGAGTTTTTCTTAAAATTTCACTTGTGAAAACTTTGATCTAAGCCCTCCAAGGCTTAGATCTTGCTTGTATATTGTTTATACACTCTACTAAAGTTTTTGAGTTATGAACCTTAATTTGACTTTTAAAGATTCAAGAAATCATGTATGACAATTAGTTATCTTTATATAATTAATACGTGCAGAAAAGAGAGATTTAATCATAGTCAATTGCTTGAGTAAGATCAAAATTCTTATCATCAGTCAGGCATTAATATGTATACAATTTTGTCTTATGCGCTTTTCTTCCAGAAAACTCATTCTAACCTCACAAGTTTACTCTTTGGTAAAAGATCAATCAAGCTCAAAACTTGATTGGCTTTTAAGGACTGCATCTTATCATTCTAATTTAAGACCTTTATAGATTCAAGATGCTGATTAATGTATTTAGCAATTAGCAGGTTTGAAATGATCTTTAAATGTATATTCCACAGCAATGATATTAAATATCAAGCAAGTGATGAGGCAGCCTTGCGGATTTATGGAATGAGAGTTAAGATATTTTAGGTTGACATTAACAAGTGGATTTTGTAAGGTCTATGTTTATTTCTGTTTCTTGAATATCTTCAAGATTTTATACCTCCACTTACTTTTGTAAGTAGAGAAAATTCTCTAAATACTAAGTATTTAAGCAACAATAAATTGTTCTTAATTGGGAAACACAAAACACATTTTAAGTTCTCATCTCTAGCTTGTTAATAATATGCTTCATAAGATTTTAACAAATTTCATAACTTTAATCAAGACATAATGGGTTTATCTCAACAAAAGATGATGTCTTGTTTACATTTGGGTTGAAACTATATTGAGAGTTTATGACACACGCAAACTTCAAACCTTGATCGATTTTTAAGGTAGAGTCATTTAAGTTTTCATACTCAAAACTATATGAATATAGTTTGTTTTCAAACATTATACAACCATAATAATGTGGTATTCTATGAGTATTGGAATTGTGAGACTCCATCAAAATTCCATTAGATAACTTAATTCTTTTTAGGTCAAATACTTGTCAATTGG
Organism: Tanacetum coccineum; assembly: GCA_026074375.1. Taxonomy (NCBI): domain Eukaryota; kingdom Viridiplantae; phylum Streptophyta; class Magnoliopsida; order Asterales; family Asteraceae; genus Tanacetum; species Tanacetum coccineum. Next base: position 48,013 of record BQNB010017487.1, read on the forward strand.
GTCCTGCCAAATTGAATTCATAGTATTTTAAAACCAAGTGCATGCTATAATGTATATTTCTTGAATTAAGCAAGAACTCTATGCTCACGTGTTCACAAGAAGACAGAACAATTCAAGAATTCCATGTTCTTGTGTTTACAAGAAAACAAAAACATGGCTCCAATATTTTCATTATTAAGTCTTTGAATATGAAGGAACCTTATGTTAATCTATGTTCATGTGTTTCAAGAAAACAGAACATGTCAAGTTATACGTTACAAAGTCTCCGAATAATTTCTAAAGGACTTCATGTAATTTGTTAACAGAAGACATAACAATTCAATACTTACTCTATGTTATTGTCATTGATTAAATTTCAAAGAACTTATAATTATGTCTTAGCAAGTAAACATAATTATTCTAACTAAAGTAATCATGAACGCAAACTCTTGTTCAATAGTAATTTCAAGTTAAATTCATACTTCAAAATCATGATTATCATGAACCATGATTATATTGACTAAATCATGTAGTCAATTAGATGAAGTAGTTTTATATTATATCTTTGACTTTTAATGTAATAGGACAATAAACATCCTTCGTGTTTAAGTCGAGTAGAGTAGATTGATACGCTTTCCTTACTTTTTGCGGTCAAGAGAAACCATTAATCATATTTTATAGGTTGTTCTTGCACTAATTAAGATGTCTCCCATTGTTATCGGGACAACATTATCTAAGGTGAACAAACAATACGACAAGCGCTCAATTGTATAAACAATATGATAGTGTCATAGATGTTACAAGTAGATCTCAAACTATAATGTTTAATAAGTAATTGTGGATTATTATTCTATAGATAACATTTCGGAAAGCAACCTCAGATATGGAACTTGTTATCATATAAATAAATGCCATATTTCCATAAAATATGTTTTGTCCTTTCGGAAAGTAATTAATTATTTCAAAGCTAGCTTGAAATAATAAGGGCAACTATTATGGAAATAAATCTTGTAGCTCCCACTGAATTTGACACCATTACAAGAATGTCATTTCAGTAATATAAAATGCAAAACTCCCACTGGATTTGTCAACATTGTAAGTGTTACATCACCAGTGAATCACAATAGCAATTTATTTACTTTCCTATTCTTAGATGCCTACAGTAAGCAATGTACTTAGGTATTGTTGCAGGGAGAGAATAAGAAATTCTAATTGTGTAGATGAGGGAAAGCATTATGCTCTCATTTAACTTGTATATTAAGCATGCAATTTCTTCTATATCGTCTGCATAGCCACAAGGGTATTTAGCACCTTAAGGAATAAAATGAGTCTAAGAACAAACAATAAAAATTAACCCGAGGATATATGCCTGAGTAATTTTTTACTCATTGACGGTTTTAAACTCATTACTCATGACAAGGTGCAAGGCTGTCATTTTAATTTTGGTCGCTATAGACAAAAGTGTTCTCTGTTACGTCTAAAATTTTTATTCTTTTAATTTTTTTCAAGCCGAAAGAAGGGTAATGAAAGAAAGTAAATGAGTTTAATTGTAATCGATAATTTTTCAATTATAATCCTATCTTTATTCTGTAAAACCAATGCGTTATAGATAGAATTATGTCTCACTCTTCTTACTAGGGAAAGAGATGTTTTGTCTTTTGAGAAAAACAAACTTTCGTTTACGAATTATGTTGCAAAACACAATTAAAAAGAACATAGAAAGTTCATATTAGTTTTTTCGATAATAAATTCTTAATAGGAATTAATCTACCCAATTAATTTAACTAATTAAGGACTAAGATACAACTTGACTCCTACATTGTTGACCATGAGGTTCTGACAAGTGAGAATAAGTTAGGGCGGAGGTAAGGAACGAGACGTTAATTGCAATGAATGCAACTCTTAGATTTTGATATTTTATAAATCAATTAATCAGCATGTAATTATGTTTTGTGTGCTTGTTAGTATCATTCTTATGCCTGGGCTGGGGTCTGTCCACGAGACTCGAATTAAGATCGAGCCAATCGTGAGAACGTGTAAAATCGTCAAAGGTCTGACCCAGAGGGAAATTCACCATGGGTTGGTTAATAGGGGTCCAAGGGCTTCTGAAAAAGAGACTCTAACCAATTGACGTGTTCTTTACGTTGGCTTGGCATAGACTTAAAATTTTTCCAAAGGGGTGTTATTCACATAAATGTGTATTAAAAGGTGTACAAGAAGATTGCAAATACCAACTTTGTAGCCACTAATTTAAAAACCTTTAGTAATGACACTGTAGTGACATGCCATGGTTCTTGGTAACTCCATTCGAACGTACAAAGAAGCGAAGAAATAGGTCAGCGCGAAGCTTATTAAAAACCTTTATTTCTTTAGGAATTACGTTAAAAAAAAACACCCGCTTAACTTCTCTTAAAGTTTGTTCTAAGTAGATGAGCCATTACTTCCCATGAGTCCCCTAGCGTCCAGTTTTTAATAATCAAGAAAAACTCGTTTCATTTGTTTAAGTACTTATTAATTTTTCACAAAAACCGTTTTCTGAGAAAACAAATGGTTGGTCACTATGAGCATGCATTAGGCGTGTAAAAATTAATAGACTACTTAAACATCATCTTTTTAGACATATGGCATATTTAATTAGGCGCGTAAACAATTAGACATTAAATAATCATGCATACTGAGATTCATAATACAAAAGATGACATTAATGCATACTCGTAAAACATGTAAAATCCAGTTCTCTCACGCGTCTTTTCCCATATGGAAAACCATGAGACCTTACTAGGTTTTTTCTGCTAAAGTGCCTAGATGCCCCAATTCACACCTATTGTGATTGAGTGGGTCTGTTATAGCCGGGAATATACATAATTAAAAAGGAAATCAATAAGCTAAATTAGCAATTTTTAAATTTCCTTTTTAATCTATATTACTTTTAATAGGAAATTCAAGTTCAGATCTACAGATTTTATTTGTTTTTATGGCATGAATCTAATATTATTGTCTATTTTACTAGTTAACATAAAATAAATTTTCTTATCGCAGCAGCTCATGGCATATGTTTTAATATAGGATATAACAAGGCGGTTATATTAAAACAAAAGTGTAACCATAACGCTAAAAAGAGTTGGTCGTTGTGCCACAGTTGGGATTTAACTAATCTAGGTAACCAGTAATAACGGGTACGCAGGGATGGATCTTAGTTAATGCATTATCGTTTACACATAATAAGAGTAATAGAAAGGTACCTCTTTAGCAATTGATTTGAAACGAGTAAAGTTGACTAACAACAATCACCTCTTACAGTTGCTCACACAACATCGATTCGGGACAAAGTACGCTACCATCTGCTAGTGTTATTCTACGAATAAACAACAGAACACCGGGTTCTTGTTTTTGGGTACTGTGATCAAACAAACAACCTTAAAAGGGATGTTTGTATTCGGCTGTGAGATTAAACAAGAAGAAACAGCCAACAATCTTTGACTTAGTCTTGCATGCCAGATAAGATTATGCTTGCATTATGACTTATAGATATCCAGTAAAGAGGTTTGATTTAATTCTTGTTGTGTTGGGGATTTTAGTCGCACGAAGTGTTGTATGTCGTTATGTCTTTTGTGAATGGGACGAACACTGATTATTGAGGAGTGGATGAGGTATTTATATATGCACCTCAACCTTAGTTGTAGATAAACTAGGACTCCTCATAATTCTTATCACAATACAACTTTTATCCCTTATCTCTAAAATTTATCTCAAAACCCCCTTCAGAAACTATTTGGGTTGGTCACAAGTGGACACCCAAGGTTCGGGTTTTATCTCAATTTTAGTTCCTTCGGTTTTTATTTAAACGAATATATTTATTAGTTTATAGTGTCTAATGTTTAAAACCAATAATCATTAAAGAATTATCTATGATGATATTAAATCCTTAATAATAATACATGTTATATTAAGTATTTATTAACGTACTCTTTGTGTCTTAACGTGTGTGGCCCCTCACTAGGTCACCTACGTAACGTTACGTGTAGCCAAACTACCATAACCCCAACAGCTCCTCACTGGGAGTTGGGTAGCACCTAACACTATACCTATAATTGGCAAAGTCTAGCAACTCACAAATTATTTTGACATTAGGATTATGATGAGATCAGAGTTCAAAAATCATCTCAGCAATTTAATGGTTATAAATTTCTTGTTTATAATCATCCCTTTGTTTTACAGTACGTTATTAAAACCATGGATCTGGATCTCTAAGTCATCCATAGTTTACATTATGTTTCTCGTTATTGAATAATTCAGATATACCAAATGTTAATCAAGATTCATCTGTGCATTACCTTTGGGTGCGGCCACACAGATTATCCTGGATTAAATCTGGAGAGGGGCTCCAATGGTATTTTTTTGCACATATCAAGGTGGAGGTAAACATATCCTTTATTGACTACAAGTTGTTGTGGATGCTGCTTCACATACACTCCCAAAAAATAGCCTTTTGACTACATATTTCAGGATAGCGTTTGACTATAATCAAGAGAGATTATCTACACATAAGAACTTGCTTGCTGTCTCAGTCTAAGGACAATTTTAAACCATTTTCGACATTTTAACTCATGACAAGGTTCCAAACAGTAAAGGCTCGAAGGTGGGGTATCCAATATTGGCATCCATGTGAATACAATATGAGTTTGGTGGGAACACATCCATATATTGTCAAGAATATAAACCAACCTCATATTTTCCTTACATAAACATATTCCCTATATTGTTTAACTGACAATGGACCATATTTAGCATGATTAAAAAAATCATTCATTGAATTAAACATGCAACACATAGTGATAAACACTTCTTTATATGAATGAAGATCAAATTCCATGTATTCTTTATTCATTCAGAAAATAAAATTGTCTTCAATCCAAATTATCCAAATCTTTAGTAAAACAGTATCGCATGATACTAGTTGTAGTTGATTTCTTAATGTTTCTAAACATTCTCAACTTTTTCTTTGCAAGAAAACTAAAAAGTCATCTGAGTAAACTTTCCGAATACTTGTTTTTAATCACATAATTGTGAAAGATTTGAATAATTAGAAGAGTTTCTTATTGTTCACGTCCTACTATTGCAAGCGTATTTAGTATGGACAAGGTAAGAGTACCTTTTATGGGTATTTGAAAGAGTTAACAACATTTACCTATCTCAGACAGGCATCTTTTACAGTTTCATAAAATGTTAAGTATTCTATTCTTTATATGAGTTAAGCAATACCGATCTTAATTTGAGCATATCTAGTTAGCAGATTTATCATAAAATGATGAAATCATTCTTGAACTATAATTGATTATTTCTTCTAGCATCAGTTGTACATCAACACAACATATGCCATTATATACTCAGTAACATTTGTTTTAACAGTCATGTATTACTCTCAATTAGATATGTTGTTGTTAGCTCATCTTGCTAACATGCAAAAGTAACAACCAGTCACATACACGATATAATATATACATGATGAACCCTTAGTTAAAAAAACATAAGGTTTTCATCCACGTACTAAATTATCTCAAGTGAAATATATCATTTAAGACTTGCTACAATGACATATTGCATTTGTGTTGGACTTTATTTCCTTATACGTTTATCTTAATAAACATTTATTCCAAGGTCGTTTGTTTTCCTAAATTCCCAAGTGAAGTTTCATTCAAATCTTAAGGATTAATAACTAGCTTATGTGGAACGATACTTTCAATATGTCATACAACATACGAATTTAAGAAAATAACATGGTGCTCCCACTCAATGTCAGATGTACTCAGGAGTCATCTTAATTTAATCAGAATCATATTGTAATTAATTCAAGATCCCAGCTCCTAGATGCATGATCCAATCCATACTTGGATTCTTTCATCTTGTATACTATATAAAGATTATATATATATATACTCATGACCTTTTGATTACACACCGTCCTCGCAAATGTAATCATTAAGGAAAGAGTCTTAAAACTTAATTGCCATATTTCAAATATAGACTCATAACCCTTTATGATCACACATCGTCCTCGCCAAGGTAATCATCCAGGAAAGAGTTATGAACCTTAATTTGACTTATTTAAGATTCAAGAAATCATTGTATGACAATTAGATATCTTTATATAATTAATACGTGCAGAAAAGAAAGATTTAATCATAGTCAATTGCTTGAGTAAGATCAAAATTCTTATCATCAGTCAGGCATTAATTTGTATACAATTTTGTCCTTATGAGCCTTTCTTCAAAAGAAACTCATTCTAACCTCACAAGTTTACATTTTGGTAAAAGATCAATCAAGCTCAAAACTTGATTGGCTTTTAAGGACTGCATCTTATCATTCATAATTCTAAGACCTTTATCAGATTCAAGATGTGATAATGTATCTTAGCAATTAGCAGGTTTGAAATGATCCTCTAATTTATATTTCTCAGCATTGATATTACAATATCAATCAAGTGATGAGGCATCCTTGCGGATTTATAAATGTGAGTTCTAATATACTTTGGTTCGACATTTACATGTTCAACCTTAGTGTGACATTAGCAAGTGGATTTAGAAGGTTATGTATTTTGTTCTTGAATATTTTCAAGGTTTACAAATGCTCCCACTTACTTTTGTAAGTAGAGAAAACTCTCTAAATACTAAGTATTTAAGCAACATATGATTGTTCTTAATTGGGAAAACACAAAACACATTTTAAGTTCTCATTTCTAGCTTGTTAATAATATACTTCATAAGATTTTAACAAATTTTAGAACTTTCATCAAGACATAATTGGATTCATCTCAATCCAAAGATGATGTCTTGATTACCTTCTAGGTTGAAACTATATCGAGTGTATCTATGACACACGCAATTTTCTAACCTTGATAGATTTTGGAGGTAGAGCAATTCAAGCTATCATGAATCAAACAATATAAATATAGTTTGTTTCAACACATTAGACACACCATAATAATGTGGTATTCTATGAGTATTGGAATTGGGAGACTCCATCAAAATTCCATTAGATAACTTAATTCTCTTTAGGTCAAATACTTGTCAATTGGGTCGTGCCAAATTGAATACACAGTATTTTAAAACCAAGAGCATGCTATAATGTATATTTCTTGAATTAAGCAAGAACTCTTTGTTCATGTGTTCACAAGAAGACATAACAATTCAAGACTTCCATGTTCTTGTGTTTACAAGAAAACAAAACATGTCAATTATACATTATTAAGTCTTTGAATAATTCAAGGACCTCATGTTAACTATGTGTTTCAAGAAAACAGAACATGTAAAGTTATACGTTACAAGTCTCCGAATAATTCAAGGACATCATGTTAATGTTTTAACAAGAAGACATAACAATTTTACTACTTACTTTATTTAATGAGTCATTGATAAAATCAAGAACTTTATAATTATGTCTTAGCAAGCAAACATAATTATACTCACTAAAGGATTCATCAACGCAAACTCTTAAGTTCAATATTAATTTCATACTTCAATAATTATGATTATTTCATTAACCATGATTATATTAACTAAATCATATAGTCAATTAAATGAAGTAGTTATATATTATATCTTGACTTCAAATGTAATAGGGAAACAAACATCTTTCGTGTCTAAGTCCTAGTAGATTGATTTGCTCTCTTACATTGCGGTCAAGAGAAACCAGTAATCATATTGTTATATGATGTTCCTTGCACACAATTAAGATTTCTCCCACTTGTGTACGGGACAACATTATCTAAGATAAACAAAAACAATACGACAAGCGCTCAATTGTATAAACAATATGATAGTGTCATAGATATTACAAGCAGATTTCAAACTATAATGTTTAATAAGAAATTGTGGATTATTATTCTATAGATAACATTTCAGAAAGCAACCTCAGATATAGGACTTGTTATCATACAAAATAAAATGCAATCTTACTTAAACATATGTTTGTTCATGTTCGGAAAGCAATTAATTATTTCAAAGCAAGCTAGAAATAATATTGGAAACTAACAAGGAATTAATCTTGTAGCTCCCACTGAATTTGACACCATTACAAGAATGTCATTTCAGTAATAAAATGCATAGCTCCCACTGGATTTGTCAACATTGTAAGTGTTACATCACCAGTAAAAATCAAACATCAATTTATTTACTTTCTTATTCTCTTAGAATGCCTACAAGTAGCAATGTACTTAGGTATTGAGCAAAGAATATGAAATTCTACTTATGTAGATGAGGGACTAGCCATTTATGCTTTCTTTTAACTTGAATATTTAGCATGCAATTCCTCCTTATTGTCTGCATAGCCACAAGGGTATTTAGCACCTTAAGAAATAATATGAGTCTAAGAAAAATACTTAGCAGATATGCTAGTAATTTCTTTACTCGTTGCGGTTTAAACTCATACATCGTGACAAATGCAAGATGTAATTTATTTTGGTAGCTATAAAAAAAATGTTCTCTAGTTACTCAAAATATTTTACCTTTCAATTATTTCAAAGCCGAAAAGAAGGGTAATGAAAGACAGTAAATGAGTTTAATTTAAATTGAAAATTTTCAATTATTCTTGTCAACCAATGAGTATAGATAGAAGTAAGTCTCACCTTTTCTTACTAGGAAAATAGACTATGTTTGTCTTTAATAGAAGAACAAACTTTCATTTACGAATTATGCTGCAAAACATAATTAATCAGAACATAGAAAGTTCAATTTAGTATTTTTGATAATTAAATTCTTAATAGAATTAATTACCCAATTAATTTACTAATTAAGACTAAGATCCAACTTGACCTCCCACTTATTACCAAAGGTCTGACCATGGCGTAAAGAAGTGGGGCAAGAGGTAAGCGTCGAGCGTTAATTGCATTTAATGCAACTCTTAGGTTTATGATATTTGTCAAAAACATTAGTCAGCATGTAATAATGTTTGAGAACATGTTTAGTATCATCTTATACCTCGGGTTCAAGGTCTGACCAAGCCTACTCGAATTAAGTCGACCAAGCAAGAACTTGCAAAAATCGTTAGAGGTCTGACCAGTACACGAAATTTGCCATGGGTTGGTAGGGCCCTAAGGTCTGACCAAAGCAGTCAAACCAATTGCACGTGTTCTAAGGTCTGACCAAACAGTTTTCCACGAAACAAATGGTTGGTCACTATGAGCATGCATTAGGCGTGTAAAATTAATAGATTACAATAACATCATCTTTTAGTCATATAGCATATTTATTTAGGCGTGTAAGCAAGTAGCATTAAATAAAATATGCATATATAGATTCATAAAACAAAAGATGACATTAAGCATATAAGTAAACATGTAAAATCGCATATTAAAAACCTTATTTCTTTAGGGAATTACGTAAAAACAACCCGCCTTAAACTTCTCTTATAGTTTGTTCTAGTGGATGAGCCGTACTCCCACGAGTCCATAGCGTCCGGTTTTTAATTCATGAAAAACAAGTTTCATAGTTTAACGTCTTATTAATTTCTTCAAAAAAACAGTTTTCCACGAAATAAATGGTTGGTCACTATGAGCATGCATTAGGCGTGTAAAATTAATAGACATACATCAACATCATCTTTTTGGTCATATGGCATATTTATTTAGGAGTGGTTATCAATTAGACATTAAATAATCATGATACATGGATTTTCATAATACAAAAGATGACATTAAGCATACAAGTAAACATGTAAAATCCGAGTTCTCTTGCGAGTATTCCCCAAATGGAGAAGAAGAACCATAAGACCCTCACTAGGTTTTCTGCTAAAGTACCTAGATCGCCCCATTCACCACATTTGTGATTGAGTGGGTTGTTGCTTATGCAAGTGCACACGTATCAACTTTCAGGTCAGTATCGACATGTATGTAGATAATCGTATCTAAAAACTTACTATGAATTATTTCGAATACGTACAAAATATTAGCAAGTTATGCGTACGTATCAACACTTTTTGCATGTATGTACGTCGACCATGCTACTTCTATGTTCCTTAACACGACATAACTCATAAGTAGTTCCCTAAAAGATTGATTTTTAAAGTAAAACTTTATGTGCTTTACAAGCATTATTAGTGATGACAACGGGTCGGGGAATACGAGGACTGTATTTATGTTGATATTTAACATCTAGGTAACCAAGTAACTACGAGTACGCAGCGGATTGGATCTAGTAATAGCATATGGTTAACACGTACATGAAAAGTAAATAGAAAGCGTACCTCTCAGCAATTCGATCTTGAAAATAAATAAGTGATTAAAACAATCACCTCTACGGTTGCTCACACAATCACGTCAACCGAACACGTTAAGTTGTCTAGGCTTAACTTCACGAACAAAGCAACAATTGTACCTTCTTGGATCAAAACCCTAATCAAACAAACCTTTGTGATCTTGAACCAATTAAACCGGATTAAGGTTTATAATAAACCCTAATTAACCGAAAATCCTTAAACCGAATTAAAGAACCCGAAAATCCAAATTGGGGTTCAACCGAATTCAGTTGAGGTGTAGAACCGAAACCCTTAACAACCCTAGAGAGGGGCCAGGCGATTTCGGTGAGGGAGGGAGGAGGAAAGGTTTTAGGATGAGCAAATTATGAGGTAGGTTATGGGTGTTTATATAGGCACCCAAACCCTAATTCTAGAAAACCTTCATGGGCCTCCTTAAATGCTAATTGAACACAAAACCCATCTAGAACCTCCCATAGGGCCCGACCACTTTGGTGTCCCCCTTGGAGTTCGGGTTTTGTCCAATTTAGTCCCTCGGTTTATATTTGTGAAGTATTAAACGCATTCTCCGTGTATTAACGTGTGTGCCCCCAATAGGCTCACATATTCGTAATGTACAAATGCTAGCCGACTACCATAATCCAACAGCTCCCACTTGGGAGTTGGAGTAGCACCTAACACTTATACCTATAATTGGCAAAGTCTAGCAACCCACACAATTATTTTTACATTAGGAATATTATGAGATAAGAGTTTCAAAAATCATCTCAGCTATTTAATGGTTATAAATTTCTTGCTTTATAATCATCCCTTTGTTACAGATACCGTTAAACCATGGATATGGATCCTAAGTCATTCCATATAGTTTAACATTATGTTTCTCGTTATAGAAATAATTCAGATATACCAAATGTAATCAAGAATCATCTTGCATTACCCTTTGGGAACGGCCATTCATTTATCTGATTAAATCTGGAGAGGGCCCAATGGTATCTTTCTGCACATATCAAGTGGAGGAACAAATCCTTTATTGACTACAAGTGTTGTGGATGCTGCTTCACATACACTCCTTTGTGGTTTTTAAGCATGAAGGGAATATGGTTTTTGATACCATGGTTTTTGACACCATGGTTTTTGACACTAGTTCCTGATGTTATTTATTTTCTGTTAATTATTTATTAATTGAAATCTGATTTATTTTAATTAAAAGTGTACATGTTTCCCTACAAGTACAAAATGCAATATTTATCATTTACTACTATACTAAACAACATCAAGATTCAAGTTCATGTCAAGTGCTAATGAATGTGCACATGATTTTTTAGTGTTGAAAAAGGTCCTAATAAAACAACAACAACAACGATACTCAATCCCGTTTGAGGCCTGAGGGTACGGGGGAGGTGGGATGTAGACATATCATACCCCTACCCTTGAGAAAACCCAAGGGTAAGGAGACTGCTTCTAGGTAGACCTCCGGCTATTGAAAAAGATCCTAATACATAAATAAATCAACAGAATCTCATAAGTATGAGAAAACTATGATTTATGATCATACATCATAACAATCATCCGAATCTTATTGGCATTTCTAAGACCCCTAGCTCGACAAGTAAAATGGTAACTAAAATACAAAGGATAATGAGACATTTTAACTTTTGAAGAACAAATGTTGACTTACGTAAGTCAAATGTTCTCACAAAGCAAAATGCATCCTTGGCTTATGGCATAAGATTAGTTTTTTCGTTTGACCATGGGTAGTTAGTATCTTTTGGTATCGTACCTTGCAATTTTACTAGATCAAATGGATTAAGATCCGGAGATATGATTCTCAGAAATGGTCATACACGGTTGATTTAAAGATCTGTTTGAGAAATTATCAATGCATTGGACAAGGATGGCCTGCATTTTCTAAATGTGAATGGCCTAAACAAGGAGACCATTTTAAGCTTGAATGTGTATCATATTATCTTCGTATTTCTCTTATTCACTCAAACTAAGAGTTATTTGACTTTTAAGATAAAACTTGATGTTCCTAATTTTCAAAATTATTATTCTTTTCGTTTATAATTTTACGTGGTAATTCTTGAGGAATATACTGTATTGACCAAATTTTACATTTTTGGGGTTGAAACCTGAAAGTTAGCCTGTTTGAACTCTATAATTTAGTAATATCTTTAGTGTCGTGGATAAATTCTTTTTTGTCTTATATTATTTGCATTAGATCTTTCAGAAGAGCCGGTTGAATCTCGTGAAAAGGTGGAAACAGAAGCATTAAACTGCCGTTGCCACTTTGTTGGCACTTTGAAGCAACATGACACCTCACGAAAGTTTCTGGTAATCTTGCATCATGCTTAGGTTGTTGATATTCTCTAAGAAATGTAGTAATAATATTTTACTTTGTGTAGTATGTTCCGAAGGCATTTGTATTAGCAAATGGATTAACTACTGGAGAAATTATCCTTAAATGTGCGGAAAAGGAAGGCACGTGGACAGTTAACCTGGGAGTGCATAATAGGAAAAAGTCCTACTATGTTCGACGTGGATTACATGAATTTTGTATCGCAAATGGCTTAGAAGCTGGAAATATTATTAAATTTGAGCTCATCCGGGATAAGGGAAAGCCTGTTGCTGTTATTTCAAGTATTAATTTTTTGCAATAATTTTTTGCATGAAATGCCAACGTACCTTTTCATTTGTCATGTTTTAGTGACCGTATTTTTTTGTACATCTCAGTCACTAGAGAACTCTTACAAAAAGGCTTAAAAAAGTACCATCCTTTTGAAAAAAAAAATAGAATTATGATTAAGATTGTTAGATTATGTAAAATGTCTGTATGTTATGTTTTGCATAAGGAAAAAAGTGTGAAAAATGACCCCAACAGGAGATAAAATCATCTTTTAATGACTCCATGTACGGTGACTAAAATGAGACAAATAATAATGCACGTTGGGATTATTTTTTTTTGCTTAAAAAAGTTCCAGATTATAATCCTGAATGAACTGCTTCGTTTTCTACTAATTTTCTAAACATGGGATATATCATGTCAGTATTATTGGAGAAGGAAACCCGAAAGAGGAAGGCTGCTCAAATTGCTTGTTTTAAGTCCATTGCTACTGCATGTAGTATACTTTTAATAGCGTAAATCTAATAACATTAACAGTCCAAAGCTGTTGCACAGCCGGACTAGACAATCTGACCTGAAAGATTACGGAAAGGTCGAGTGATTCTGAGCGATGGAACTGCTGGCAAAAAGATAGGCGCGTAGGTGAGCAACCGGAGCTGCATTCGTGTCCGCAGGTAGCGCGGGCTCGCATGAGTTCAGTGGAACCGAACCCAACTTGGCCCAGAAATCCATTTTGGACACACTTTAGCTCATTGCGAAGCTCTCTTGGAGGAGAACGCAAAGCCCCAATCTAATATAAAGATATCTAACATCTACATATATTAAATAGTGTCCAAAGTTTGCAAATCCTCACTTTGCAAAACCATATTTTTCCAACAATTATATTATCGATTATACTAACTTTATGATTGTTTTTATGCTTGAAATCAGAATGTTCCAAGAGATTTTGCAATGTCAAATGGATTCGTCAACATGAACAGTGAAGAAATGATTGTGATAGATGAAAAAACAAAGGCTTTGGCCAGCAAAAGTTTGCGGCACACATAAACGTGTTCATATAAGGGTAATTTATAATGAATATTTGGGTGTCCAACTGGATTAAGGCAAGATATGAGTTTGTACTTAAACTCGTTGACATGGGCAAGAAGCTTCTATAGAACTTGCAATGTAATCTCTTTCTTCGTTCTATACTATTATATAAAGCATTTACAATTTACAATGTGGGTCTCATCAAAAATTAAAATAAGAAGGTGCAATCTTAACCATCCATCTTATTTTAGAAAATCACACCATAGAGTCACATGTGTCACTTTTTAATTAAAAAATCACTTTTATTTTTAATTTGACATATCTTTTTATCTATTTATTTTTTTTCTGATTTAATTTCACCGTATTTTCTAAATTTCGTGATCTTTAATTCAACATCCCTTTGATAATTTTATAAATTTTTAGCTTTTCATATATTTAGTGTGTTTATTTTTGAATTTTTTTTAACAATTTTAACTTTAATTTGATTACAACTTGATTACGTAAAAGATAAATACTTTTGTAGACAATGTTATGATGGGTTAAGTAGAGTGTTGAGTCTTTATACAATCCCGCGAAAATGAAGTTAATATGATGTTGCGGGAAAGACACGAAACCCAAAGGCAGGAGATGAGTTTGTACTTAAACTCGTTGACAATGGAAAGAAGCTTCTTATGAACTTGCAATGTAATCTCTTTCTTCATACTTCTCTTTCTATATAATGTTTGAATTACACTAAATATACTGTCTAACTTGCTATATGATGATGTGGCATGATAACACCTCAAATTTTTTATATCTAGCCACATTAGTATTAGAATGCCACAAACTGATTGAAAGCTTGTTCCTCTTGCTGTAGTTTGCATACTTAATTTAAAAGGTAAATACCATTCTATAATGACAAGTTAAAAGAATCTTATCTATCAATATTAATGCGATGTCAGTAAATACTAAGGAACGACATTCTGTATGACCATATGTAGACTTGTAGTAATAATGCCTTTTATACTGCTATTTTCGAGCAAATTTGTGAAGTTTTTTTTATTCCATATCACCCTATTTCGACGAGCTTTTGCATTTTTTTTTAAATTAACCATCATCTGTTTTCTCGATAGGCGTAAAGAAGGCCCCATTGAAGTTAGAGCGTAAATGAGGCAACCTCACCAGAATGTAGCAATATGACACTTGGTTTTCAAGAATATTTGATACTGTGATCATATTATGTGTATATTCATTTGCATGTGTGTGTGTCTTATTTATATGTGTTTAATTGTAGAAATTTAGGATAAATATTATTAGGCTCGGATTTACAAAAAAGGTAAAGAATAATAACCAATTTTCGACGAAAAACAAGTTTTTTAATATAAATTGACCACACTCAAATATAAACGGTTTAAAAGGAAAAAATCGAACCGAAACCGATAAAACCGAACCGCCAAAAACCGAACGGTCTCGGTTTTTGGTTTTATAAAAACCGAATATTTCGGTTCGGTTTCGGTTTTAGCTAAAAACCGACCCAAACCGAACGATGCACACCCCTAATTGAGGTAGATGTGTTCCATCAATCCTATTGAATGTGCATTGCTTAATTAACTCTAAAACTTAAACAATGTGTACCATCCCTTTACCTTTTGCAGTTAATAACCAAAGATTTGACACTTTGATGTACAAAAATCATGGGTATAGAAAACCAAGGTCTTTACAATACAACAGTGGTCGATAATCTGTTTAAAAGTTTAAACCATCTATTTTACTGTACATAAAGAGTTTTTTTTTTTGAAAAAAAGACACACGAGTAATCAAGTTTTTCTAAACATCCAAAGATCTCATTCTTCTTTATACTTATTGAAATATAATGGCGTGTGCAACTATATAATCAATCCAAAAACTTTGATTAGATAATGTGAAAAACACGAGGATTCCAAATTTTGTTAAGCTGTAAAAATGTGAAGCCTTTCTATTTGAGGTTGGCATGACAACTTCAGAGTTAATATGAAATAGAGTATAATATGTGACCATTTGGTTAGATATTGTGAAAAACACAATCAATGCACATTTCAGTTGATGTTTGCTAAAAAAGTTTATCACTTGTCTACTTTTATCCACTGATCTACTAATTTAGGTGTAATCTAGTTAACTAAACTTCTGTTTACATGTTAAGTTGTAGGTGATGAAACTGTTTCTCTAGTATACGCTACTAAAATGTCATATTTAACACCAATATTGTTACTAGTTTAAGAAATGAACCGTCAAAATGTGACATCTTTTCTGCTGTTCAAAATTTGGCCAGATTACAATGTCAAAATGTGACATCTGTCTACCCATTTATTAACGGGCAAATCGCATAAAAAGATACTCATCTTAGGTTCAATATCAATTAAAGGTACTTATCTTTTTTTTTCTCAATTTAAGGTATCGATCTTTTTTTTTTTTGCAACATTAGACAATTAACATGTTTTTCGGTTACATTTCTAACGATCGTTATTTTATTATTGCATCGTTAGTTCTTTATATGATTTTGTTAAAAATAATATTTTCTACTTATTTTTAAAAATTATACACGTTTTATACACACATTTTTTACACATTTTTATACACACATTTTTTACACGTTTTTATACATAGTTTTTATAAATATTTTTACACACATTTTTATGCACGTTTTTATACACACATTTTTATGCAAACATTTTTCTACATGCTTTTATCCACGATTTTATACATACATTTTTATACACGTTTTTTGTAACATCCGGCAATTTTCGGAATTATTAAATAACTATATTACCCTTTGACTTTTTGGGTCCGAATTGACTTTCTGACTTTTGACGTTTTATTGTCTATAAAAACATTTATCGCGCTGTGGCGGTAAAATTTTCGGAACGTATTTCAAATAATAAATCATATTTATTATTATATTTCTTAAGTGGAAGTTATCTTTAACTTATTTGGTTCGAAAACGAAAAAGATGTATGTTATTTATAAGCTGACTTATCAAAAACGACCTACTAGATCACGTTTTCACAACTCGGACTCTAAAGCAATTTGATGTAAACGCTTAATTTTCGGACAACTTTTCTGTTTGCCCTGAGACCCGGTGAAAAAAGAAGTGAAGAGAAGAAAAACAGTCAGAAGGTGACTTGAAATGCCCTCGCAAATTCTTGATCACAACGCGTACCGACCCTAACAAAAGTAATTAAATTTATATCTCATTATCCTAAGTTTAGTAAATAAAATTATTTAATAATTAATTATCGTGGGAAATTCAAAACAACATTTGTTTGTAAAATAACCGGCAAGTATTAAAATTTTAAATTCATTTTACGGACAATGTTTGTCAGCGATTATACAATTAAATAGATAAGCATTTTAACATAAATGTTGTAGAACAATTACGAATTAATAGTCTTGTAAATACTCATTTTTTATAGGAAAAATGAATTTGAAAACATGACTCAAGGTTTGACTCGGAATCATCGAATCATCCGTTAAGTCGCTCAAACGAGTCCCGAACCACTATTTTACAAAATAATACACCAAAGTTACACGTTTGGTCCCTGTAAAAATATTTACATAATCTACCCTAGACAAGTGGGGACTTGTCATTTTTATTATAACTTTTAATATAAATAAAAAGTTATTAGATTTGTTTCATTTCATTTTTTTAATAACACACACAAACACATCACACCTCTCATCCCCCATGTCTGGCCACCGTCGCCGAATTTCGGCCACCACCACACCGCCGCTGCCGGAAAACTTTTTCGGCGAGTTTTCCGGCAGAAACCAAAAGTGTTCCTCGTTAACCGATATATCCGACCCACTAGGTCACTCGCCGCCACGCGCTGTTTTCCCCTCCTCTGGCTGCCTCCCCACCGAAACCACCATCATCAACACCATCCACCACCACCCTCTCCATCCACGTCACGCACCACCAACTGCCGCCGCTGTCCTAGTCACCACGACCCACCAAGGGTGCGTTGGTTTTGTTCGTATACACCCAAGAGGGTGCATTTTGTTTTTAATAAGCACCAAGGGTGCGTTTGGCAGCAAGAAACACCATAAGGGTGTGTTGGTTTATATGTTAACACCACGTGAGGGTGTTGGTTTTGGTGGAAAACCACCACAACAGTTAGGGTGCGTTTGATTTCACCACCACAAAAAGGGGTGCGTTTTGGGATAATAAAAACCCAACAGGGTGCGTTTTGGCCGTTACAGCGGACTAGGGGTGTTTGTTTTTGTAGAAAAGCACCAAAGGGGTGCGTTTTAGTTTGGCAGCCACCCGCAAGGGTGCGTTTGGCTGTTAAACAGCCATGGGGTGCGTTTGGTTGCTTAAAAACGCACAAGGGGTGCGTTTGGTTTCGGGTCAAACAGATTAGGGTGCGTGTGGTTTAGCATCAAACAGATTAGGGTGCGTGTGGTTTAGCATAAAACAGATAAGGGTGCATTTGGTTTAAGTAAGAACGCAGCAGAGTGCGTTTGGTTTATTAGGGAACAGGAATGGTGCGTTTGGCAGCCCACGACACCACAAAAGGGTGTTTGTTTTAGTGGTTCAGCAGCTAGGCTGCGTACGGTTTTCTTGACACGACGTAGGGTGCGTTTGGTTTGTTTTTGAACAGCCAATGGTGTGTTTGGGTTGGCAGTTGCAAACTAAGGGGTGCGTTTGGGTCTAGAGAAGACAACAAAAAGGGGCGTTTGGTTTAGTAAAACAGCCACTAGGTGCGTTTGGTTGACAGAATCCGCACAAGGGTGCGTTGGGTTAATATAAATTGATTGATAAAATTTTTAAGATTATATATATATAACCGGATCTAGTGGTGGTTTAAATTGGTTAAATAAATGTGCTATTTAAAAATTTGTCTAATTATATATATTAATAACGAGCGTATATTGCAACACGATTTGATTAAAGTGGGAAAACATTGAATTTTGATAAAAGTGGGGAACGATATATAAACGGAAATGTCATGGCGAAATTTATATATAAATTTCTATATTAGTAATGTTTTACCAAAACTTCTATTATTTTGGAAACACGGGAAAAGGGACTAAGTTATATTTTAAAGATATATTAAATTATAACTATACAATAACCCGACAACGAACGAAAACTATACTTTTACAAATGAGGTAACGATTTTGGCCACTATCCGTCGATAAGACGAAAGATTAATTTATAAAATAGTATTTTATAAATTCCTGACTAAAAGGTAAAATCCTAACTTTTGTAAAAGCTTTACAAACATCGGTTGTTTAATTCATAACTTTAAGACGTGTGACTACTTTTATGCAAGGACTTTTTACTAATTAAATTGGTGTCAAATTATTTGGTTTAATTATTTACTCACACTTATTATATAATACCTGCAAAGTATTATATATTTCACATTACTCTTTGGATTGTTTGTCCCTGTTATATAATTCACGGTATGAGTTATATAAGGGTTTATTTTTCATATGTAATATATAAAGAATATATTACATACTTTGCGTTTATCTTTTGATTTATTTTATTTAACCAACCACCAAACTATTACAACTTGAAATCTAAATCTTTTATCAACGTGTTGTGTTGACGTAACCATTCATCGGGAAACCCAAATACATTATCCTGGGCTAGTGGGACTTAGCTGTTAAGATTAGTTGCAACTTCTGGGTCAAGCCGTTTTGGTTTCCGTTTGTGTTGTGTTTAATACGTGCATTTCTGCAAATCGTTCTTCATCATCGAGGTGAGTTTATAGCCCAATGTTTTACTCATTTTACATATATTTTGGGGGTGAGAATATGCTTGTTTACAAATGCATTTTACATGGTTGATTACCTATTTGGTTTATATATTCATTTATACATCTCGCGAGGAGATAAAATACTTGGTTTAGTTTTTTAATGTAAACACATGTTATACTTTTATGATTACGGATTGGCTCAGGTTGTATGTTACAAAGTAATTCAAAAGATTGTTTTATAAACCCGCGAGGGGGATACATGCTTTATTTTTATAAATGGACGCAAGTGGATATTTTATATTGATTACGTGTTTTGCCTAAGTAGCAATAACCCAAGGATTGAGCCCACTACCATGAACTGTAAATCACCTGGAGGGTAAGCGCGGGTGTTATAAATAGATTTATTTGGGGGTGACGCCCCCGTTCGGGTGATTAGCTATCACTGGGGAACGAACGTATAACATGGCGGATCAAGGGATGTTCTGGGTTAGAACATCATCATGGGCAATGTAGGCCATTTATATGGTATTCATTTATGTCGAGCTTCAGTTTCATGGGCTTAGGAAAACGAAATGCCAATTTTTGTGACGAGTGTACATGTTGCATAGTCACGGGGGAAATCTTGCGGTTCTGTTTTATACAAATATAAACCTATGAATTCACCAACTTTATGTTGACCATTTTAAGCATGTTTTTCTCAGGATTACAAGGTACAAGGATACATTGGTGGTCTATATTTTTGGAAACATGGCTATAAAGATTCAAGTGTATTGCAATTTGGGGATATTTATTATGAAGTCAAATCTTCACATTTTTAAGGATGAACAAGTTAAAGCATGACGCTTTTGTATCAACATTTTATTAAATCCAATGTATCATTTTCAAACGACTCGATTTGTGGTCGTTCTCATGTCTTGTGCAATGTTATATTTTACAACACTTTGAATTATGACATTCATACACATATTTTGGGAAATATACCAGGTTTGAAATGGACATACATACTTTACGGAACTTTGGTTCAACATTTGTATTTACAAAAACCTATGAACTCACCAACTTTAATGTTGACACTTTTAAGCATGTTTTTCTTAGGTGAATTAGATGCTTGGCCTATTTGATGTGCATTGGAGTCTAAACTGACAAGATTTCAATCATGGATTTCTACTTACATACAAATGATTAAATCTCGTTGTATTGCTTTCAAGCTTTCTATGGTGATGCAATGATGGGACCAATGTTATATCAATTTCAAGAAAATCAACGAGATTACTTTTCAAACGACACATTTAGAGGTCGTTCTCTTGTATCTAGCGCTGTGTATTATGAAGTAACGCCCTCGGACACGTACTTCCGCTGCGACACGATTTTGGGGGTGTTACATTTTTACAGACACATTTTTATGCATTTTTTTTAAAACGTAGATAAAATTGTGTATAAAAACGTGTATAAAAATATGTGTATAAAAATGTGTGTATAAAACGTGTCAAATGTGTGTATAAAACCTGTATAAGTTTTAAAAATAAGTAGAAAATACTTTTTTTAACAAAATAATATAAAGGACTAACGATGCAATAATAAAATAACGATCGTTAGAAATGTAACCGAAACACCTGTTAAAATACTAACTTTGCAACAAAAAAAAGATCGATACCTTAAATTGAGAAAAAAAAGATGAGTACCTTTAATTGACATTGAACCTAAGATGGGTACTTTTTTAATGTGATTTGCCCTTTATTAACCCTAGATCTCTTTATCTTCTTTGATCTTTATTAGCAAGAAACAAATAGTGTAAGGCGCATATGAGATAATCACCATGAGAGGTCCTCCAAGCAAGTGTATATCTCCCAGCTGCTTTTTCAAGTTCATCAAAACTGCTCTCAACTCCCAATTGGTTAGTCTATAACTCTATATCTCTTCAAAACGTATTGATAGATTAGCACTTATTATGTCTAACACATTATGATTTTTTAAAGGAAATCTTGACATGATGTTTATATGTAGTGACTATTTGAAAATTTGACCAGTAATTATAAGTTTTGCTTACATTTTGTAAAAATCTAAAAGACCATGTTTGCAAGTTCTAAATTACAGAACAGCTTTTCGGATTCATACATGAGTTTATATTGAACATCTTTATAATGGAGTATTGATTATATGTGCATCTGTTCTTGCAGTCGATACCAATATCATATCAAAAGTATTTAGTAAGCAGAAGGAAAAACAAAACTGCCAT
>BQNB010017488.1:0-30843 GCA_026074375.1 Tanacetum coccineum
AGAGAGAGACTGCTAGGGTGCATGGGAGTATACTTCCCTATTTGTTCTGTTTGCATGAACTTATGATATTTGTTTTGAATTTTATTAGGAGCGTGGATTTATTATTCTTGTTTTAGAGAGACCCACTTTCTTTAATACAAGAAGTTGTTTGTTTGCTTTGTTTGGTTCATCGATATTGTCATGACACATTGTGTTCCTTGACTCGTTTATGCATTTAGAAATTCTCTGTTTCGACACCATTGTGTTATGATGATATCCATGACGTTACGCCTCGCGTTTCTGCCTTGGCGGGG
This sequence comes from Tanacetum coccineum, assembly GCA_026074375.1. Lineage (NCBI taxonomy): Eukaryota > Viridiplantae > Streptophyta > Magnoliopsida > Asterales > Asteraceae > Tanacetum > Tanacetum coccineum. The sequence goes on from BQNB010017488.1 coordinate 294, forward strand.
TGTGACATCAGACGAAGCCTACCAAAAAGCACCTTGAGGAAACTAAGCGGGTCTTTCGTTACCTTCGAGGCACCATTAACTGGGGTATTTGGTATCCGAAGGACACCGCTATGGCACTAAGGGCCTATGCAAATGCTGACCATGCAGGTTGTTAAGATACAAGGAGAAGTACGTCGGGAAATGCTTAGTTTTTAGGAGACAAATTAGTGAGCTGGTCATCGAAGAAGCAGAAAAGCACTACTACACTTTATGTCTTATGGTCTATTTTAGTATGTCTCCTCCTATTCGTAGGAAGTACAAAAATTCCATTGCTATCGCAACCGGGTGTAAAAGGTTTAAGAATACCAAGAGGAGTAACCGCAAAATTCGAATCCCTATTGCTTTATGGCCGTGCAAAGTTGAAGAGGAAATGACCCTGGAAGAAGTTGATGGACAAATGGTGGGGAAAGTTGAGACAAAGATAATTGCCAAGGATGGCACTATCACTAAAGTCCCTGGGAAATTCAAGAGTTATGAAACGTCGGACGAAGAGACAGAGGAGCAGCCAAGAAGACGTGATTTGTATAGATTTGTGGATCACCCGCAAATTCAACAAGCTAATCCGATGAATGAGTTCGCACCCCATCAAATCCCTCAACCATTGGGTAATATGAACGGATGGCTGATTGAAAGTGAAGAAGAAGCTGAGAGAGATGAAGTGGACTCGGACCTTGAGTCTACTGCCAGTAGCAAGCCGGTGGGGGAAAAGAATGATAAAGATGATCATGGCTATACATCTCATCCTTGTCCATGGTGTTCCAAATAGTTGTCATGTTTTATCTTGTCTTGCTTTCTTCCGGCGTTTGGAGCCATATTAGGGATGCTATTTTCGATGTTGGATTTAAGTGCTATTAATAAAAGTGATTGTTAGGGTTATTCTCTGTGTTATATGATGGGTTATTTGTTTCAAAGTGCTATGTGATATGTTTAATTGTATGAAGTGTTTTCATAGGAGGGAGTACAACTGTGAAAGGGGGCATCTATAATTATGGTGGCCAACATAATTATTCATGCGCCACGACGCAAGCGTGGTCTTGCAAGTTTGATTACATGATTATTTTGATGTGTAGTATGCATCGCATTTTGGTATTGATTGTATGATGATGATTCTCGCATCAGTACTATATTTTCTAATGAATATTAATTTTGTATATCTTTATAGAAAATGGAAACTCCAACCGACGAAGTGGTCCTAGCTAGTAGCGACGACAAAGATACAATCCCGCGGTTTGCACTGTCATCGCACAACAACTTCAAGCATCATCACTCAAGTAGCTACAATGCGAATACTGCTAATAATGGTTAACATAAACGGTGGTGGAAATGAAATGATGGGAACAACAGATGTTCTTATAAGACGTTACCAATCTTGCAACGCCAAGGAGTACGATGGGAATGTGGTGACAATACACTCCACTCGGTGGATCGAAAGATGGAAATTGTAATTGATAACCAGTTGGTTGTGCTGAGAACCAAAAAAGTAAGATATGATGCTAGCTCACGTGTTGAATAAGGCTTTTATTGGTTAGAACACCCAATGTCAAGCAAGAGGTTCGTGTGGCTGCAACTGGATGTCATGGTATGATTTAGCAATTGATGGTTTGAGAGTTCCCGAGATAATGAAATGGAGAAGTTGGAGAATGGATTTTGGAACACTAGATGGTGGGAGCTATCATGTGCCTACCACGGACAGGTTTCATGAGTTGGCCAAGTTGGTCCCACACTTAGTTACACCTGAGACATCTCGAATCAAGAGGTACATAGCTGGGCTGGCCCCTGAGATTAGGGGAATGCTTCGAGCAACTCAACCAGATATTATTCAGACTGCTATACTGAGGGTGGGAGTAATATGGATGAAGGTCATTGTGGTACGTTAACAAGGGCAAGTGAAAAGAGTAAAAGTAATAGTGGTGCCTAGTTTAAAAATGGCAGGATCATGGAAATAAAGTAAAAAGAGCAAAGAGGGGAAAATGTTTCGTGCAACCGGCTCCTTTTAGAAATTGAAGTAGCGAGCTCAACTCCTAGGTTGTGGGGAAAGTGTAAAAACCTCCCCACCCCGTTCTTACAGACAACGAGCCTTGTAAGGTATGCTTTAATTGTCAGAAACCGGGTCATTTCGTCAAGGAATGTCGAGCACCCCTTAGGCATGTGGCTCCGATGAATGTGGTACGAATGAGTAATAATGCGAGAGCGTGTTATGAGTGTGGTAGTTTTGATCATCTACGTAATACTTGTCCCAAGTTGAATCGAGCACCGGGACAAGCTGGAAATCATTTGGCCTTGGAGGGTAGCCGAAACAATCAGGGCAACGGGAACCGAGTCAGAGGAAGAGCCTACAATGTGAACGTGAATGCGATGGAAGCGGTCCAGGATCCAAACGTTGTAACGGGTACGTTCTCTCTGAATGATCACTTTGTTACCATATTATTTGATTCTGGAGCCGATTTTAGTTTCATATCTACTGAATTTGCGCCCCTACTTAATGTGAAACCTAGCATTGTGAATCCTGGTTATGTAATAGAAGTAGCTGACGGTAAGAAAGTAGAAGTGGATAGAATTATCCGTGACTGCAAACTAGAACTAGGAGGTTCCCTGTTTAGCATAAACTTGATACCTTTGGGTCATGGAAGTTTTGATGTGATTGTGGGAATGGATTGGTTGTCCCAGCATAAGGCTGTAATCATATGTCATGAGAAAGTAGTAGAAATACCAGTAGAGGATGGTAGGATCATTAGAGTACGTGGAGAACGAGCTGTGGGAATCGCCAAAGCACTGAAGAGTGCGAAGGAAGACGAGCCAAAGTTAAACGACATATCAGTAGTACGAGAGTTTAAAGATGTGTTTCCTGAAGACTTGTCGGGATTGCCTCCGCAACGACAAGTTGAGTTTCGCATCGATCTAGTTCCTGGAGCAACGCCGGTTGCAAAGTCTCCATATCGTTTAGCGCCTTCGGAGATGCAAGAATTGTCTGGGCAGCTGCAAGAGTTACAAGACAAAGGTTTCATACGACCTAGTTATTCTCCATGGGGAGCGCCAGTGTTATTCGTCAAGAAGAAAGATGGATCGCTACGAATGTGTATTGATTATAGAGAGCTGAATAAGTTAACGGTGAAGAACCGATATCCTCTTCCAAGGATTGACGATTTGTTCGATCAACTACAAGGAGCGCGTTACTTTTCAAAGATAGACCTTCGGTCGGGTTATCACCAATTACGTGTTCATGAAGATGACATATCTAAGACGGCGTTTCGGACAAGATACGGACATTTCGAGTTTACAGTTATGCCTTTTGGGCTAACTAATGCACCAGCAATTTTTATGGACCTGATGAACCGAGTTTGTAAACCGTTCTTAGACAAGTTTGTTATCGTGTTTATCGATGATATCTTGATTTATTCTAAGACGAAGGAGGATCACGAAGTTCATTTAGGGTCGGTATTGGAACTGTTAAGGAAGGAGAAGCTGTATGCCAAGTTCTCTAAGTGTGAGTTTTGGTTGCAAGAGGTACATTTTCTTGGTCACGTAGTCAATCAAAATGGTATACATGTGGATCCTAGTAAGATTGAAGCGGTAAAGAATTGGAAGACCCCTACGACACCTTCTGAGATTCGATCATTTTTGGGATTAGCTGGTTATTACCGACGGTTTATTGCAAATTTTTCCAAAATTGTTAAACCACTAACCACGTTGACTCAAAAGAATCAGAAGTACGTATGGGGAGCGGAGCAAGAAAATGCGTTTCAAACATTAAAGAATAACTTGTGTGATGCACCAATATTGACACTACCGGATGGAGTTGAAGATCTCATGGTTTATTGTGATGCATCGAACCAAGGATTAGGATGTGTACTCATGCAAAGAGGCAAAGTCATTGCCTATGCATCCAGGCAGCTGAAAATCCATGAGAAGAATTATACAACGCATGATTTGGAACTGGGAGCTGTTGTGTTCGCTCTTAAGACTTGGAGGCATTATCTGTATGGTACTAAGAGTGTTATCTATACCGATCACAAAAGTCTTCAACACATTTTTGATCAGAAAGAGTTGAACATGCGGCAAAGAAGATGGATTGAGTTGTTTAGTGATTATGAGTGCGAGATTCGTTACCATCCTGGTAAGGCGAATGTGGTGGCTGATGCACTTAGTAGGAAGGAACGGTTGAAACCAAGACGTGTGAGGGCCATGGCGATGACGGTCCAACCAGGACTGAAGGAAAGGATACAAGTCGCCCAAATTGAGGCGCTTAGTCAGGAGAATATACTTATGGAGAATCTGCATGGATTAGATCAGCAGATGGAAAAGAAGGAGGGTGAGAGTTTGTATTTTATGGACCGTATATGGGTCCCATTGATAGGAGACATGAGATCGATAATTATGGACGAAGCTCACAAGACTAAGTATTCTGTACATCCGGGAGCTGATAAGATGTATTATGACCTTCGGGATAGGTATTGGTGGCCAGGAATGAAGAGAGATATTGCAACGTATGTTAGTAAGTGTTTGACGTGTTCTAAGGTGAAAGCAGAGCATCAACGGCCTTCGGGCTTACTGCAACAACCGGAGATACCAGAATGGAAATGGGATAAAATCGCTATGGATTTTATTACCAAGTTACCTAGGTCTAAGAGTGGGTATGACACGATTTGGGTCGTAGTCGATAGACTGACCAAGTCGGCTCATTTCTTAGCCATACGAGAGGACTATAGTACTGAAAAATTGGCAAGGATCTATGTCGATGAAATAGTCGCTAGACATGGAGTTCCGGTGTCTATTATTTCGGATAGAGATGGACGATTTACGTCACGTTGTTGGCAGACAGTGCAAAAGGCTTTGGGAACAAGGTTGGATATGAGTACGGCTTATCATCCCCAAACAGATGGGCAAAGTGAGCGTACAATTCAAACTTTAGAAGATATGTTAAGGGCTTGTGTAATTGATTTTGGTGGTAGTTGGGATGTTCATCTACCATTAGCTGAGTTTTCTTACAATAATAGCTATCATTCGAGTATTAGATGTGCTCCGTTTGAAGCTTTGTATGGTAGGAAGTGTAGGTCACCGGTATTGTGGGCTGAGATTGGAGAAGGCAGTTTGATTGGACCTGAATTAGTTCAAGAAACGACCGATAAAGTTGTATTGATAAAAGAGAAGCTCAAGGCAGCTAGAGATCGCCAAAAGAGCTATGCTGATAATAGACGTAAACCATTGGAATTCGAAGTAGGAGATAGGGTGATGTTAAAAGTATCCCCTTGGAAAGGTGTAGTTCGTTTTGGGAGAAAGGGTAAGTTGGCACCAAGATACGTAGGACCTTTTGAGATTCTTGAAAGGATCGGTCCTGTAGCTTATCGATTAAGATTGCCTGATGAATTGAGTGGAGTGCATGATACGTTTCATGTGTCAAACTTGAAGAAATGTTTGGCTGATGCCAGTTTGCATGTGCCATTGAGTGATATAAAGATTGACAAAACTCTTCGCTTTGTTGAGAAACCTGTAGAGATATTGGATCGTGAAGTTAAGAGTTTAAAACGGAGTAGGATAGCGTAGTACAGTTCGATGGGAATCCAGCGAGGCCTGAGTTCACTTGGGAGCGTGAGGATTATATGAAGACTAAATATCCTGAGTTATTTGTCGATCGTGATAATGAAATTGATAGTTAAATCTCGGGACGAGATTTCCTCTAAGGAGGGGATAATGTGACAACCATGACTTGAGCAGGTTAGTCAAACCCTTAGTATTTGACTTTATGTCTATGGTGATGTGCGGCTTATGTGAATTAGTGCCTATGTGTTATGAATATCGTGTTTAATGAGAATAGAGGAAATCCCTTCTGTTAGAATGTGAGCATTCAAAAAGATTGGATTTAATGATGAAAACTGCTGAGTTCCCTTACGTTACTTTTAAGTGACAGGAAAAATAATTATTGGAACATTTTAATTTTTTTGTCTTTAATTTGTAAGATTTATACTATATGTAATTTGGTGTTAGTTAATTTAAGATAGGTTTAGCGTCGTAGTTTAGATAAGAAATTAAAATTTCTAATTTAGAAAGTAGTGGAGAATGAATAATTATTTTTAGAAAGGTAGTAAACTATGTTTAAATAAAAAGGTATAGTCAAAATAAATAAAAATTTTATAAAAACCTAAGGTTTTAATTGTAAATATAAAATAATAAAAAAAAAAAATAAAAAAAAATATATATATATTATATTTCGGCCGGTTTTAAAAAGAAAAAAAAAAAAAATATATATATATATATATATGATATATACAATAAATATCTAGAATCCTAGTTTTCGCTAAGACCTAAAATAGACTTAGGTTTTGGATTCTATCTAGGGCTTATAAATACAAGTTAAAACCCTTACCCCTCCCATTCATAACTTGGCCGGCCCATAGGAGAATGAATAAAGAGAGACGAAAATTTTTTAAGCCTCGCTTTAAGGTACGATTCGACTTTTAATTCTAGTTCGTTTAATTTTTTCTAGTAACTTAGTTATGATGGATTAAGGTTTAAAATAAGTTTTATAAATTAGGGCATTTAATTCCCAGAAAGTTTATGATATTACATAAAAAAAATGTTGCATAATTTTAGATTATTAGATTCGAGATGAGCATGCGTTAGGGTTTAGATCACTCAAATTAGATGCGAAATCACTGCAGAACAGTTTAGGCAGTTTTGGTAACGTAGCATAAAATCGGATCAAAAAATCAAATAAATAATTTACAATATACTGGAGATAACCTCAGAGAGTCTACTTTCTAGAAAATCCGGCCCTCTAAGTTTTTATGGTCGGGAAGTGGGTCAAATGTACAATACAAAACAATGTGTGTAAAACAGTGAACGAATTTCAGTTTTGATTTTGATTTTCTAAAAATACTTAGACACGATTAAGAGGCTCTAAGTCACGTGGAATTAGTTCATATATGGGTGTGTTCACGCTGAATTTTGGCTAAGGTCAGAGAGGGGTTTTAAGTTTAAGGTAATTAATGCCATACTTTTTTAAAGGTCAGTTCTGGAACGAATTTTAATCCACTTTGGATTGAATGAATTTTTTGGGATAATTTATAGAAGGGTAGGTGACTTTGGCAGAGCCATGGAAGGATTCATAGGACATATATGTATCATGGTGAATTTTGTTTGAATTATGTGGAATGTTTAAGTAGTGCGTTAAGGCACGCAAGTGAGAGTAAAATTATGCGTAAAAACCAAAAGTGTTACGTGTAACTTTAGGTGCAATAGGTAAATGTAAGATTTAGATAATTATAAAACAATTATAGACTATGATAGATCACTTAGGCATCCATCATAGTTTGAGGTTACGATCATTTTGGGGTGAATGCTATTTATTGTTATCTTATTTTTGCTATATAATGTTTAGATTGTTCGTGAGATTTGTGAAGTGTGTTTGGATTTGAAGCTAGGCAATCAGTAAGTTTCATAGCTCCCATTTTTAAAATGTCTTTACATTTTGGGATGAAAATGATGCTGTGATCCAAAATGTTTTGAATGCTATGATTATTGGTTAATGGTGTAAGGACAATAGATTAACTGTTTATATGACTTATTGTTAGCATTGTTGAATGTGAGATCGGTGTTAATCGTCTACTTCATGTAGGCAAAGACTTGGGATTTATCCGATTATTAATGTGTGTTATCGTCTACTTTGTAGGCCGATCGCATGAGCTGATCAACTCCTTGTGATATTGTGTTATCGGTACCAAAGTCTGGAATTGGTATTGGATCCTTCCATGACATTAGTGGAATTCGGGGTAACGTTCCTAACCCATTGGTGTATGGTTTTCTTTTGTGATATGGTGAATCTGATTTGCATGCTATCTAATTCACGTTAGTTTAATAGTTTTCCAATGACTTTTTGTAATCACAATTTTTAAAAAAAATTAAAAAAAAAAAAATTTTAAAAAAAAAAAAAAAGTAATTGTGTTTAAAGTGTTTTATTGTTGTCCGAAACCTATTGTCCTCACCAACCATTGTGTTCATCGTTTTTAGCATCATTTTCAGGTGATCATATTAAGTTAGGCAATGTGGCTAGAGAACGCAGGGTGCATGGGAGCATACTTTCCCGTACTTACTTATTTTGGCATGAACGAATTATTTATATGTGTTTTGAATTTTATTAGGAGCGTGATTTATTATTCTTGTTATTGGAGAGACCCCACTTTCTTAAATGACAAGAAGTTGTTTGTTTGTTTGAATTGGATATCGATATGTCATGACACATAGTGTCCCTGAACCTCGTTTGTTGCATTTAGAATTTCTCTGTTACGACACCATTGTGTTAGATGATATCCATGACGCTACGCCTCGCGTTTCCGCCTTGGCGGGGTGTGACAGATTGGTATCAGAGCCATTGGTTATAGAGAACTAGGTGGTTTAGCCTAGACTATATACGTAGGGGTCCCTCATATAGATGCATTAGGAGACTTATGTTAAGTTATTACCTAATATGCATAATTTCAAAGACAATTTTCATAAAGAACATCATACTATAACAAATTTATTATATATACAATATATATGTTAAGTTTCCTTTGTTATTGACATCTGTATCCGATAACACTTTATGTCTTATGGTCCTATTTAGTAATGTCTCCTCCTATTCGGAGGAAAGTACAAAAATTCCAATTGCTAATCAGCAACCCGGTGTAAAGGTTTAAGAATACCTAGAGGAGGAAACGGCAAAATTCCCGAATCCTATAGCTTATTGCAGTTGCAAAGTTAAAGATGAAATGACCTGAAGAAGTTAATGGAACAATAGGTGGGAAAGTTGAGACAAAGATAATTGCCAAGGATGGCACTATCACTAAAGTCCCTGGGAAATTCAAGAGTTATGAAACGTCGGGTGAAGAGACGGAGGAGCAGCCAAGAAGACGTGATTTGTATAGATTTGTGGATCACCCGCAAATTCAACAAGCTAATCCGATGAATGAGTTCGCACCCATCAAATCCCTCAACCATTGGGTAATATGAACGGATGGCTGATTGAAAGTGAAGAAGAAAGCGAGAGAGATGAAGTGACTCGACCTTGGAGTCCTACTGCTCAGTTGCAAGAGCAAGCCGGTGTGGGAAAAGGAACTATAAGATGATCATGCTATGCATTCTCATCCTTCTTTGTCCCTTGTGTTCTAAATAGTTTGTCATGTTTTATCTTGTCTTCTTTCTTCACCCGGCGTTTGGCAGCCAATTAGTGATGTTATTTTTCGATGTGGATTTAAGTGCTATGAAATATAAGATGATTGTTAGGGTTATTCCTCTGTTTAATGAATGGTTATTGATTCACGTGCTATGTGATGTGTTTAATTGTATGAAGTGTCTTCATATAGGGAGGTACAACTGTGAAAGGGGCCATCTATAATTAAGGTGGCCAACATAAATATACATGCGTCCACTACGCAGGTGGACTTTCAGTATGATTACATGGGATATATTGTTGATAGTGTAGTAATGCATGCATATGTTATTGATTTATGATAGGATTTTTTTCCCCCCCCACCATTGAATTCCCGATTTATTGTCCAAATGGAAATTATTAATTAGTATACTATAGAAAATGGCTCCAACCGACAAAGTGGTCCTAGCAGCAGCGATGACAACGAAAATCCCGACGTTGCCACTGTCATCGCACAACAACTACAAGCCATCATCACTCAAGTAGCTAACAATGCGAATAATGCTAATAATGGTAATAACGGTGGTGAAATGGAAATGATGAACAACTAATTTTCTATAAGAACGTTCCAATCTTAGCCAACCCAAGGAGTACGATGGGCAAAGGGGGGCAATAACACATACTCCGGTGTAAATCGAAAAGATGGAAAATGTAATTGATATCCAGTGTTTTGTTTGAGAACCCAAAAATAAGATAGCTGCTAGAGCATCACTAGTGAATAGGCTTTAACTTGGTGGAACACCCAATGTCAAGCAAGAGGGCGTGTGGCTGCATTGGCTATGTCATGGAATGACTTTAAGGCATTGATGGTTGAAGGAGTTTTTGCCGATAATGAAATTGAAAATTGGAGAATGCGTTTTGGAACCACAAGATGGGAGGAAGCTAATCCCGCGCCTTACAAAAACGGACAGGTTTCCATGAGTTGGCCAAGTTTGGTCCCACACTTAGTTTACACCTGATACATCTCGAATCAAGAGGTACATAGCTGGGCTGTCCCCTGATATTAGTGAATGCATCGAGCAATCACCAGATACGATTCAGACTGCTATACTGAGGGCTGATACCTTACTGATGAAGCAGTCAAGTTGTGGGTACCGTTACCAATGGCAGTGAAAAGAGAAAAGTAATGATAAGCCTAGAAAACTGGAGTGATCATAGAAAAGATAATTAAGAAGGCAAAAGAGGGGAATTGGTTTTCGTGGCAACGCTCCTTTTTAGGAAATGAAGTACGATCGTCACTCCTAGTGTGTGGAAAGTGTAAAACCTTCATACAGACAACAAGCCTTGTAGATGAAAGCTTTAATTGTCAAAACGGTCATTTCGTCAAGTAATGTCGAGCACCCTTAGGCATGTTGGCTCCGAAGAATGTGTAACGAATGAGTAATAATGCAGAGCGTGGTAGATGTGGTAGTTTTAATCATCTAACCGTAAATACTTGTCCCAGTTGAATCGAGCACCGGGACAAACTGGAAAACATTTGGCTTTGAGGGTAGCAGAAACAATCCAAGGGCATCTGGGAACCGAGTCAGAGGAAGAGGCCCTACAATGAACGAAATGCGATGGAAAGCGGTCCAATCCAAACGTTGTAAAAAAATAAAATAACGGGGGGTACGTTCTCTCTGAATGATCACTTTGTTACCATATTATTTGATTCTGGAGCCGATTTTAGTTTCATATCTACTGAATTTGCGCCCCTACTTAATTGAAACCTACATTGGAATCCTGTTATGTAATAGAAAGCTGTACGGTAAGAAAGTAGAAGTTGGATTAGAATTGTTCGTGACTAGCAAACTAAAATAGGTAGTTCTCTGTTTAGCATAAACTTGATACCTTGGGAACATGGAAGTTTTTGATGTGCTTGTGGGAAACAAGGATTGGTGTCCCAGCATAAGGCTGTAATCAAATGTCATGAGACGTAGTAAAATACCAGTAAAGGATGGTAGGTCATTAGATACGTGGCACGAGCTGTGGGAATTGCCAAAGCACTGAAGAGTGCGAAGGAAGACGAGCCAAAGTTAAACGACATATCAGTAGTACGAGAATTTAAAGATGTGTTTCCTGAAGACTTGTCGGGATTGCCTCCGCAACGACAAGTTGAGTTTCGCATCGATCTAGTTCCTGAGATCAACGCGTTTGCAAAGTTCCCATATCCGTTTAGAGCGCCTTCGGAGATGCAAGAATTGTCTGGGCAGCTGCAAGAGTTACAAGACAAAGGTTTCATACGACCTAGTTATTCTCCATGGGGAGCGCCAGTGTTATTCGTCAAGAAGAAAGATGGATCGCTAAACGATTGAGTACTTGATTATAAGAGCTGAATAAGTATTGGTGAAGAATCGATATCCTCTTCCAAGGATTGACGATTTGTTCGATCAACTACAAGGAGCGCGTTACTTTTCAAAGATAGACCTTCGGTCGGGTTATCACCAATTACGTGTTCATGAAGATGACATATCTAAGACGGCGTTTCGGACAAGATACGGACATTTCGAGTTTACAGTTATGCCTTTTGGGCTAACTAATGCACCAGCAATTTTTATGGACCTGATGAACCGAGTTTGTAAACCGTTCTTAGACAAGTTTGTTATCGTGTTTATCGATGATATCTTGATTTATTCTAAGACGAAGGAGGATCACGAAGTTCATTTAGGGTCGGTATTGGAACTGTTAAGGAAGGAGAAGCATTGCCAAGTTCTCTAAGTGTGAGTTTTGGTTGCAAGAGGTACATTTTCTTGGTCACGTAGTCAATCAAAATGGTATACATGTGGATCCTAGTAAGATTGAAGCGGTAAAGAATTGGAAGACCCCTACGACACCTTCTGAGATTCGATCATTTTTGGGATTAGCTGGTTATTACCGACGGTTTATTGCAAATTTTTCCAAAATTGTTAAACCACTAACCACGTTGACTCAAAAGAATCAGAAGTACGTATGGGGAGCGGAGCAAGAAAAATACGTTTCAAACATTACAGAATAACTTTGTGATACACCACAATATTACACTACCGAAGTGTTGAAGATCTCGTGGTTTTATTGCGATGCATCGAACCAGGATTAGGATTGTACTCCATGCAAAGAGCAAAGTCATTGCCAATTCATCCAGCAGGCTTGAAAAATCCATGAAAGATTATACAACGCATGATTTGGAACTGGGAGTTGTTGTTGTCGCTCTAAACTTGGAGGCATATCTGTATTGGAACTAAGAGTGTTATCTATAACCGATCACAAAAGTCTTCACACATTTTTTGATTCAGAAAGAGTTGAACATTAGCGGCAAAGAAGATTGATTAGGTGTTTGTTTAGATGAATATGATGCGAGATTCGTTACCATCACTGGTAAGCGAATGTTGTGCTGATGCACTAGTAGAAGGAAACCGGTTGAAACCCAACGTGTGAGGGCCAGGGTAATGACGGGCCAACCAGAATGAACGAAAGGATACAATAGCCCAAATAGAGGCGCTTAAGACAAAGAGAATATACTTATGGAATTCTGCAATGGATTAGAATCACAGATGGAAAAGAAGGAGGGTGAGAGTTTGTATTTTATGGACCGAATATGGGTCCCATTAATAGGAGACATGAGATCGATAATTATGGACGAAGCCCACAAGACTAAGTATTCTGTACATCCGGGAAGCTTGATAAATTATTATGAACCTTCGGGATAGTATTGGTGCCAGGAATGTAGAGAGATTTTGCAACTTAATGTCAGTAAGTGTTGACGTGTTCTAAGGTGAAAGCAGAGCACAAAGGCCTTCGGGCCTACAGCAACACTGAGAATAAACCAGAAGGGAAAATGGGATAAAAATCGCTATGGATTTTATTACCAAAGTTACCTAGTCTAAGTTGGCATGACACGATTTTAGGTCCGAGTCATAGACTGGACCAAGTCGGCTCATTTCTTAGCTATACGAGAGGACTATAGTACTGAAAAATTGGCAAAGATCTATGTCGATGAAATAGTCGCGAGACATGGAGTCCCGGTGTCTATTATTTCGGACAGAGACGGACGATTTACGTCACGTTGTTGGCAGACAGTGCAAAAGGCTTTGGGAACAAGGTTGGATATAAGTTTCGCTTATCATCCCAAAAAACAGATGGGCAAAGTGACGTAACAATTCAAACTTAGAAGATAAGGTTAAGGGCTTGTGTAAATGAGTTTTGGCGGTAGTTGGGAATGTTCATCTACAATAGCTGATTTTTCTTACAAATAATAAGCTATCAGTCGAGTATTAGATGTGCTACCGTTTTGAAGCTTTGTATGGTAGGAAGTGTAGTCACCGTAATGTGGGTTGATATGGTGAAGTCATTTGATTGGACCTGAATTCGTTCAAGAAAACGACCGATAAAGTGTATTGATAAAAGAGAAGCTCAAGCTGCTAGAGACGCCCAAAAAGCTATGCTGATAATAGACGTAAACCATTGGAATTCGAAGTAGGAGATAGGGTGATGTTAAAAGTATCCCCTTGGAAAGGTGTAGTTCGTTTTGGGAGAAAGGGTAAGTTGGCACCAAGATACGTAGGACCTTTTGAGATTCTTGCATTGAAAAGTCTCATGCAGGCCCCCACAGCGGGTACAACAAATATATTGTTGTTGAAAACTTTGAAAATTTTGTGGGAAGTCTTGATTGTAGCACGGTTCCGGATTATAGATAAACAGAACTTGAGGTGGATAATCGTGACCATAATGAGCATCGTTCCCACAAAACTCATAAGAATACGTCGAGGGTGGTGGAAGTGGGTTAGGAGAATCATCCACAAAATTAAGATTGGAATCATAAGTGAATGAATTTTCATCTCCAGAATAGCATGTCAGAAGAAAACTTGGCAAAGTTTGTGGGAACTCATCAATGTTTTGATTGTAACATGGTTCCGGATTAGAGATAATCGGAACTTTTGGTGGACAATTATTGTGACAACCATGACTTGAGCAGGTTAGTCAAACCCTTAGTATTTGACTTTATGTCTATGGTGATGTGCGGCTTATGTGAATTATGTGCTATGTGCTATGTGTATGTATATGTGTTTATGAGTTAATGGAAATCCATCGTTAGAATGTGAGCATTCAAAAAGATTGGATTAATGGTGAAAAATGGTGATTTCCCTTTCGTTCACTTTTAAGTGACAAGGAAAATAATTATTGGAAATTTAGTGTTTTGTCTTTAATGTGTAAATATATATACGTATACGTATTTTGCGTTAGTTATTTAAGATAGGTTTAGCGTTTAGAATGTTAGATTAAGAAATGTAAAATTTCTAATTTTAGAAAGTTAGGTTAGAAATGAATAATTATTTTTAGAAAGTTAGTAAACTGCGTTAATACAAAAAGGAAGAGTTAAATTAATTAAAGTTTTTATAAAAACTTAAGGTTTTAAATGTAAATATAAAAAAAAATAAAAAGAAAAAAAATATATATATATTTATATATTTCGGCCGGAATTAAAAAGAAAAAAAATATATATATATATATATATATATATATATATATCTATATATATATATATATATATATATATATATATATGTTATACTATATATATATATATATATATATATTTAATTTATATAATATATTTAGATTCTAGTTTATCTCTAAGACCTAATTAGATTTAGGTTAGGATTCTATCTAGGTGCTTATAAATACAAGGTTAAAACTCCTAACCCTCCCCATTCATAAACTTGGCCGGCCATAAGGAGAAAAGAAAAGAGAAGACGAATATTTTTAGGGTCTCGCTTTAAGGTACGATTCGACTTTTAGTTCTAGTTCGTTTAATTTTTCTAGTAACTTGATTATGATGGATTTAGGTTTAAATTAATTTTATAATGGAGGGGCATTTTAATTACCAGTAAGTTTATGTTATTATGATTTAGTTTAATCATTAATTAATTAGATTAGCGGTATGAAACCTGCGTTGGGCTTAGATCAACTTGAATTGGATGCCGTCAACAATTACACTGCAGAAAGTTAGGCGGTTTTGTAATGAGCATAACTCGGTCATAAAAGATCAAATAAATAATTTACAACATACTAGAGATAACCTCAGAGAGTCTACTTTCTAGAAAATCCGGCCTCATAAGTTTTTATGGCCGGAAAGTGGGTCAAATGGTCATTACAAGATTAGTGTGTAAAACAGTGACGAATTTCAGTTTTGGTTTTGATTTTTCTAAAAATACTTAGACCCCCAACTGAGTTAGAGGCTCTAAGTCACGTGGAAGTTAGTTCATATATTGTGTGTGACCTCTGAATTTTGGCTAAGGTCAGAGTGGGGTCTAAGTTGGGTAATTAATGTCATACTTTTAGAAGGTCAGATTCTGGACGAATTTTAATACTCTTGGGATATTAATGAATATCTAAGGGGTAGTTATATAATGGGTAGTGGACTTTAGGGGATATATGAGTGGTTCATTGGACTATATATGTAGCATGGTGAATTTTGGTTTTGAATTATGGGAGTGTTTAAGTAGTGCGTTTAGGGCACGCAAGTGAGAGTAAAATTCTGCTTAAAACCAGAAAGTTTAAAGAGTAGCATTAAGTTTATTGAATTATGTAAGTATGGGTAAAGTTATCAGATGATTTTAGGATATGATAGTACGAATAGGTATGCCGCATAGTTGAAGTTACGTCATATTGGGTTGAAAACCTAATTGATGGTAACTAATAATATGTTTAATTGTTTAGATTGGGTCATGAGATTCTTGTGAATTTTTATTGGGATCTTTTTGGAAGCTAAGTTAGGTGATGGTTCATCCCAGCCCATTTTTAATTGTCTTTACATTTTGGGATGAAAATAAAAAAAAAAAATTAGACTTGTGATCTAAGATGTTTTGAGGTGTCTGTGTTTATGTGGTTAATGGTGTATGGACAATATGTTAGTTTATTATGACTTATTGTTGCATGTGAATGTGATATTGGCTGTTATCGTCTAACTCATGTAGGCAAGAACTTGGGATTTATTCTTAAGTGGTAAAGTGGGGTTATCGTTACTTATGTAAGCAATATCCTTGGAACTGATCAATCCTGTGATATTGTGTCTATCGGTATCCAAGAGTTGGAACTGGGTATTAGAATCCACTTTCAAATTGAACTATTAGTGGATCGGGGGTAACGTTCCTAAACCCAGTTGTTGTAAAGGATCGGGGGTAACGTTCCTACCCAGTATGTGGATTACATGTTAGCATAAGTTCATATTTTGCATAATTGTCCTTTATTGTTTTGATAATCACAGTAATTGTGTTAAAGTTTTATTGTTGTCCTAAACCTATGACTCTCACCAACCTTTGTGTTGACGTTTTAAGCATCATTTTCAGGTGAGCATGATAGAAATAAGATTGAAAGAAGTGGCTAGTAAGTGGACCTTGGATGTCATGAGAATGTTTATTGCTTTCCTTGGAATTTTTGCACTGATTGAATTTGGATAATTGTTGCATGTCTTTCTATTGGCGAAAACTTCCGTTTCATCAATAAAGACGCCTATTGGAATTTTTGGTTAGGTTTTGGGTATTGTTATGACACTTTGTGTCTTTGCTTTACTTTAGTTTTCATTTTAGTATTCTCTATAGAGACATCGTGTGTTGTGATGATATCCATTCTTGTTTACGCCTCGTATTTCCGCCTTGGCGGGGTGTGACACATCTTGATCAATCTGCTGCAAATCCTCATTTTCAAGTTGAGGACTGGTTGTCTGTTGTGAAAAGAAAGAGCACATTACTTCATCAGCACATGGAGTAGATGAAATTTGACTTGATGAAATAGTTTCTCCAACAGTACTAACTCCAAAATTTCCACTGGCAGGACTAACTTCATTAGTGCTGCTTGTATTCTCAAAGGACAGAAAAGCCAAGTTCTAAGAATTAGATGTGGAACTTGAATACCTTTTCATCTCATCTTTATAGACCCTAAGGTTGTTGTAGAGATCATCAATATCAATCTCATCTATGTCTGGCTTATTTCCTTGTTTAAAGCAATTTGACTCCATGAAGGAGGAAGACTTCTTAGAAACTTTTGGTTGATATCTTCCTTCGATACTGGAGCAGTATGAACCTCCAATTGACTTATGAGCTTTTGGAACCTATCTTCACAGGCCTTATTAGACTTTTCAATTATGGTGCATTGTAAGTTTTCAATAAAAAAACTATTTTGATGTTATAGAACATTTCCTATGCATCTTTTGGATTAATCAATTTCCTCCAACTTGATTTTGATTGCAGCTCAAAGAGATTTAGAAAGGAACATTATGAACTTAAGGATAGATTCATAAGGTATTGCTAAAAGCAAAATGCTCTTAACTCTTTCCTAATTCCTTTTGGCAGTTAATTGTTTGGCAGTTTTAGGAGCAGGAGGACTAGATTATTCTCCTGCTGGTGGAGGCTCTTCTTGGAGATCTCCATTGACAATTACATCCCATAGGTTATGGTCTGTTGACAAGATATATTGTCGCAATCTCATGCTACAAATATCATATTCTCCCTTCTTGATGATAGGGATTTTCATTGCTGTGATAGTTGGTGGAGGAGTGTCTTGTTCTACCATCTTACTGGTTTGATTGTAGATTTGCTTCAAATAATGGAGTTCTTCTTATTCAGAGTTTCCACACAAGCTCTGATACCACTTGTTGGATCCATTCTAAATAGATCTTGAACCTTTAGCTTGCACAAAGGGTTTGTTAAGGTTGATCAAATCCTCCAATGCTACAACACATGAAACACTGCTTGAACATTATTGTTTATACCGAAAATTAATCTAACATTGCTAAGAAGAACAATATTAAGAAAAAAACAGAGATGTTTATCTACTCAACTTTTTTTTATAACTTGAATCTGATAGGTTACCGATTCCTATATGACTCATACTTGTAACTATATTGCCGTAGGGTTCCTTTATACTAGTAGGAAACCCTAATGGGCTTTACAAAACACGTATAGAGATCATGCATATCTATTCCTAAAATAACTCATGCATATCTCTATCTCTAACTATAATTCTGCACAACCAGAATTAACTATAAACAATCAATATCAGTACTAAACTATGAACTATACCATTTATCTAACCTATGATAACTCTTCTACCAGTACTAACAAGTGTACTGGCAGAACTAACTATATATTACTAACAAAATTAAGTCTAGAATACTTAATTCCCAACATAACCAAAGGCCCATAACAAACACACTTAGTACAAAAATCAAAATAGCTGACTTGTAGTTTTTTGGGGTTTTCATTGGTTCGGTTATCAGGTTGTTCGGTTTATTCGGTTAAATTTTTTTCTGGGTAAAACTGAACCGAATTCATATTGGATTAATCGATAAGAATAATAAAAAACTGACTCTGAAAACCCTATAAATCAACATAAATTTTAATTAATTTATTATAGTATTCTTATTTTATGTAGTCAAACAGTAAAAGTTAAATCGGTCTTCTTAAAGTCAAAATAGGTCTTGAATGTATTTGGGTTAGTCAGGTATTACGGCTTGGATTGTAATCTAATATTGTCTATGTTTCGGGTTCAAAGCCTAAGTTAAGCCAAGCCCAACCCATTAAGAAAGCCCAAGTGCCAAGTAATAGGCCAAGGGTATAAAAGAAACCCTATTCACACATGGAAAGGGGGTGTTGGGGGGTTACAATTTTTATCTTTTTGGTAATCACACTTTTCTCTCTTAAAAATCTAATATTCATCATTTTCCCTTTCTACTTTTCTTCTTTATCATTTTCGGCTTATTAGAGCTTATTGGGTTTGCTTATTCAAGTTGTGTTTGGATAATATTGTAGAATAAAATGTGGTATCATACGCCAAGTGGTTTTTAGTGATTTTGTTCTTAGTTTTTTCTTTCTTTTTCACTTGGTTAGAACACAATACAAAAAGAAGATTTTTTTTGTGTGTTCAAAAACCAAAAAGCTTGCAACTTTCTTGTTTATTTATCTTCGTATAGGCTACAAGTACAAGTCAATCCTTGAAAAAACATCAAAAGGTTGATCTTTTTAAGGTTTTTGGTTCGAAAAGAGGGTTTTTGTACTTGAATCTTGATTTCAATTTTTTCGTCTTAAAATCGTTAAAGTTTGGATATTTAAGGTCCTCATAGCCTTAATATACTTAGTTATGCAAGAAAATTTGAGTAAAAACGTCAAAAAGTGAGTCTTTTTAAAGATTTTTATTTTTGAGTTTCGAAGTGTTTCAAGCGATCTATACGTTTGGTCAGGCGATCTATACATGTTTTAAGTCAGGCGATCTATACACGTTTTAAGTCAGGCGATCTATACATTGGTCAATTGGTCAGGCGATCTATACCATTCCTTCAGGCGATTTAGTTTAAAAATAACCGTTTGTCGTTTTAAGCTCCTCTATCGTTAACAAAAAGTTCAAGTTTTTCAATTTCAACAACGATTTCAACCAAAATTAATTTTTGTTTCACGGTTTCTTCTTGATTTTGTAAAATCCCGCGAAAGATACGATTCTTTTCTCGGTTTTAATCAAAGATTTGTAAAATCCCGTGAACGTTAATTGATTTCAATCCACAATAACAATCACTTTACCTACTTAAGATCCGATATCCATTCACAACATCAAAATGTCAAATACCAATAACAACATGCAACCTCAAACATCAAGTGTTCTTCAAAATGACACAACTTCTTTGTGTTCGACTTCTAAAGTTCAAGAGAAGACACAACTTTCAAGAAGTAGATGCATGCACAGTCTTAAAGAAATCAAGTCACTATTTAAGTTTCTCTCAGAAACTTTACAAGATTATGGCACCATGCCTATCTTCAAGAGAACGTTCTCTCAAGACTTGGATTTACTAGAACAACATCTTACTAAAGATATACTTTCTAGGATTGATTGCACAACTACTTTGACTAATCTCAGAACAAAGTTTGAAAATGCTTTCAATTCAGAATTCGAAGAGCGTATGAGGAAATATACAAGATATAATGCTCAATCCTTCAATGATGCAATGATCTGTACCATGGATTCCATTCGGAAATACATGCTTGAGATAATTCTTCATCAACAACGGACTCTACATTTGTTGAAACAAAAGACGTTGATGCAGACACAAGAAGATCATTCAAATCAAACCCAAGCATTGAATTCTGATTCATTGAAAGTTGATTTAGTTGTCAAACAAAACTCTTGTTCTGAGAAAGAAGACAGTAATTCAGAGACTGCATCCAGCAAATCAGCAAAGGAATGCAGCTTGAATTCTGAAACACAAGATGTTCATGCAATCAAATATAAGATGTCAAAAGCAAAAGAAAGATGCATGGCATATTTTCGATCTCTTCATTCACACCTTCAAGTTCTTTCAAAAGGAGACTCAAAAGGCACTCGCATCGAACATGGATTCAAACGGGAATTCATGTCACTCTTTGGTCAAGATGTTGATACTTTCACAAGAACAATGCTCCTCAACGTAGATCAACTACAAAAGCAACTTGACAAAGATGAATTTCAAGAAGATGGATCCATGACAGCCTTTTGGGTGGTAAACAACCAGTTCCAAAAGTTCATCGATTCAAAGTTTACATTGGATTATGACAGTCAAATGACAGACACGTACTTTGTTGAATACACTGGAATCGAGGTTCAACACTTCAGAGATACACTACTCCAACACCTGGGTAATGTTAAGAAGTCCGTTGCTGAAAGAACACGTCATCAAAGACAGTATGAAAGAAGGGTGAATAAAAGACAGATGCAGACGCAAGAGAGTAAGATTGATACGGGTAAAGCATTGGATGCTGATTTGGTTGACACAGAAAGCATTAGGGCATTAGGGACAGACTCAACATTGCAGCGATGACAACAGCATGTACGATTTAAAGATACAATAGCTGATGATGCAGATATCAGACCCATATATGACGAAGAGCCAATGGCTGAGGTACAATTGACTGCTGAATGTAATATCTTTGCTATCGGACAACAGCATACTGAGCAACCTGAAATCATTAATGAAGGTAGGGTTGACCAGTATCCTGAAAAATGTCAAGTTAAAAGTCCTATGCTTGATTCATCACCTGATAACCAAACAACTGAATACTCAAAACAATCACTCGAGTCTGAGAATATTTTACTCAAAAAGACTGTTGCCCAATTTCAAAAAGATTTTTCAAGAATGGAAGCACATTGTATTGCTCTCGAACTTAAATATCAAAATCAAGCTTTAAAATCGGGGCAACATGGTCAAATTTTGAATGAAACAAGTAATAAAGCCAAGATTG
The DNA here is from genome assembly GCA_026074375.1 of Tanacetum coccineum. NCBI lineage: Eukaryota > Viridiplantae > Streptophyta > Magnoliopsida > Asterales > Asteraceae > Tanacetum > Tanacetum coccineum. Next base: position 21,735 of record BQNB010017488.1, read on the forward strand.
AAAAGGAAATTGATGTACTTGAAACAATGAACATCGAATTAGAACATAGTGTGGCTAAATTACGTAAGGAAAATGAGACTTTGTTTTTTTTTTGAAAAACAGCAATTACAAAGATTTGTATGATTCTATTAAAATTACGAGATCTAAGACTACAGAACAGACAACATCTTTGCTTGCTAATAATGCTGAATTAAAAGCTCAGATTCAGGAAAAGGTTTTTGCAATTGCTGCTTTAAAAAATGACTTAAGGAAGTTAAAAGGAAATAGTGTAGATACTGCGAGCGCGTATTTGGCGAGCGCGCGCGCCGCAGTCTTGAAGGAAACGCGGTTTTTTACCATCACTAAAACCCAATCAGTTGTTAGACAACCCGACATAGCGTTTAAATCTGAAAGGGGCTCAAATGTCAAAACAACGTTTGCCTCCAAGTTGATGTTAAATAAGAAATTGGTCAAAACCAGTCACTTCAACCATAATTTGCTAAAAAACAGAATCCGCCTTTGCAAAACGATCACATTATTGCATCTATCTCATCTAGAATAGTTCAAAGAAACATGCCAAGATTTAGTTCAAATGACATGGTTCATAATCACTATCTAGATGTAGCTAAGAAAAAGATACAAGAACGAGATAGGAACTCAACACACTAGTATATGACTACATCTGCTAGAATTTCCAAAACCACTGCTGGATGATAGCACACCCAGAACCCTAGGAGCAACAACAAACATCTAGGAGTTTGCCTATATCTAAAGTAGCGCGTTACGATAACGGCTGTGCCCAAAGCAGATCACTCTAAGAGTTTTTAGTTCTTTCTCAGATTCCAAACAAATTTGTTTGTTCTACAATGTAATAAAGTGGTCTTTAATGCAAATCATAATTTCTTGTATAACAAAACTCCTGAAGGAAGTAAATTCATTGCTAAGATTCAATCCCATAAGACCAGAAACAAAAACAAACCCGTAGATCAAAAGAGTCATACTCAAAAAACCAGGTAGGCAGATCTAAACCATGGACATAGGTTTTTTCTCCATAATAAGACTTACGCTGTGTATGAGATAACATCTCCTAGATCTTATCTTAGGTGGAAACCCACGGGTAGAATTTTTAAATCTGCTGGTCTTCAGTGATTCCTACAGGAAAGATAAATCGACTCTTTTGCATAAGCAAGGTTGACAGTGAACCGCCACAAGGTTCAATGTAGAAATCCTAATAATCACAGAATGCAAACAAACTTATGTAAGTGTGCATAGGTACATCAATCAATGTTCAAACGGAACAAAGTCTTGATTTAAGTGCAGGTACCTAATGTAATGTCAACAAGAAAAATCTCAGAGTATGGTTACTGAAAAGCAGATAACACAAGAAACCATGTCAACATGGATTCCACCAGATGATGAAACAGAAATATGGACGATTTGAATCACAACAGACAAGCCCTCAACCTCAATGTAAAACGACGTTTAAACAAAACGGTTCAAGCCTCGCACCACAATGTCAACAAGAAGTTATCAAGCTTCTGAGCCAGTAACAACTTCAAATGAGCTGGATGTTCTATTCGGATTACCTTTGTTCCGACTAAAGGAATAATTCAATGAGAAATCAAGTTTGTTTTAAAGTCTTCCACCTTTCACTACTACTGAAGCATCAAATAAACGTCAACAACAACCTGATTCAACTTTATCTACTTCAACTCTACTTACAACTGTCACGGCGTGCTGATGGAAACTGGGGGTTTGATTGTGTAAAATATTTGTGGAGGATTCCTCTCTTTATTTTTGCTTTATAAAAAAAATTTTGAAAAAGAAAATACAAAAGTATAAAACCAACAAAAAGAAAATAGAAAAATATAAAACCTAGAAAAACAAAATATAAAATCAGAAAATTTTCAAAAATACCAAAAAGAATCTTCTCGACATGTCTCTTAGAATCGATAACATTTACGTACCTAGAAATGTTGATTAACATCGACACGGGTGTGTAAATGAAGTTCGAACAAGAGTTTCAAATGCTTTCAAAACATGTCATTTCTAAATTTTTCTCTATGACTTATGTACATTTCAGTGCATAACTCGGTCTCGAATGTTATAGGGAAGAGTAACGCTTTAGTGCCTTACTCTAAAAAAAAAAAAAAAAAAATTAAAAGAAGAGAATATCTCTCTCTCACTCTCACTCATACTTTAAAATCGTTGAACACAATTTTTAGCAAAAAGAACTATTCAATTTCAAAATTGTCTACAATATAATTGTGGTATTTTTCCGCATAAAAAGTGGTATTTGTTAAAATGTGTGTGCAACACTCCCTTCCCCGAATAATTTCAAAGAATTGTAGTATACGTAAAATGTCATTTTATGTGAAATCATTTTCTGAAGGGAGCTTTTTTAAAACAAAGCCTTTTAAATGTGTCGGATACCTCTCGTAAATGGTCAATTTATGTACCACACATTTTGTGAAATAAAAATGTGGGAAAATTATAATGTCAATTATTAATAACATTGTTCACTAAGGCATCTCACTCCGTCTTCACATATGTGGTTCCATATCAATTTTTCATTCAAATATCAATTTTTAATAAATATTGGTATCACACATATACTGTTGAAGGGGAGCTATCGGAATCTGAATTCATGTAATATCGTGGTATAATTTTTTCTCCCCATGAAATTTTTCATGTCAAATTTTAATCAATTGTATTTCAAATACGTAAGTGTTTTTATAACTTCACAATAAGGGGAGAAAATGTGATTAAAATAGTTATTAAGACGACATGAGATCTTTAAGACTCTAAGTTGCAAACGCTTTTCCTTCATATGCAAAACAATTTCGAATCTTGTGAGCATACATGTGTAGGCTGGGGGTATTTGAAATATAAACAATGTCAGAAAATGGTTTTATGGTTTGATCTCATACCCAACAACCTATTAATTTCACGACGATTCTAAAGTCATAAGGTGGTTAGGTTAGGAATAAGTCCTACGATCCAACCAGAACCGAAGGGATCTACCCAAGGACAATCCATAGTTAGAAATAGCAGTCCTTAGGTATGATTGGAGAAGAATGGTGTACAAGGAAAAATGCAGACAAGATTGAGCTAACAACTGAACAATCACAACAAGGTTTAGTAATGACGTCCTGATTAAGAGCATAGAAGTGGGTTTGAAGAAGGAGGTAAAAAGAACTTATGGATAAAGGGTGAAAACAAAGCAGCCCTCCTTACACCTTAGGCAGAAACCGGGTCAATACATAATCTATCAAAATCACAATGATGATTGTTGATATTGAAGAACAACATCAAGCGGACCCAGATGATGGGGGAATGCCAACCCTTCCCAGCCATTCGAGTTTCTCTCAAAGAAACTTGGTCTTCATTGTCCACAGATATAACACATGATATCTATTGACATCTCACTCCCGAGATTGTTGATATTGAATAGGGTTGGCGCGCGAGATCTGCTCGCAGCCTCCGATTATCGTTGATGCAGGTCTTGTAAAACACACAGAAAGGTCTGTCACAAATCGAGTACTAGGAGCCACAAGCGAGAGAACAAATAATAAACTCTCGATTAGGATAGTATAGAGCATCTCTTGTCCAATATTATAATCACTGCTGAATACCATAAAGTTCACACGTTGTATAAAGCGTCCGTACGCATTATCTTGAGATCTTTCCAGACACATCCGAGTGATACTTAAGTAATACACCGTGAAGATGGGAAATCCTATTCCTTGCTTGATCCAACTCAAACAAGCTCTTGGTAGGTGACTTGCAAGATTCTATATGAATCGAGCATTTTGTGATTTAACTGGATATCAATTTTGTCCGTAAATTAATTGATTACTAAATCCAGAAAGATAGTAACTATCTGATTCACTCTTACCGTGTTGTTTGCTTTGATATTTCTGGTAAAGAGAACTCAAGCATGGTGAATCTAATACATATGTGTTAGAAGATCCTATGCTTTGAGCTGGAAACCCTGTCAAGGAGATTCTTTGAATCTACCTGATCACAGGTATAGTATTTATACTATAAAATGGGAAACCGGAGGTTAATGCAACCGAACTCAAGATGAATGACAAAGCCATATTCATCTTTTATTGCTAACTGTCTTATTTTAGTTTAGAAGATGGTGGTTGACAGCAGCCTAATTAATCGTAGTGAAGTCGGATTCATAAACCACATGCTCATACTCAAGCTTTCAAAGTCAATCATTCAACATCAAGACCGTTGATTCTAAACTTCCCAACCATCAAAGAGCCTCAAAGTCAAATAAAGAATAGTCTATTTGGGGAAGATTGTTAGACTTATAATCATATATGTCAAACAAGAATGTAACAAGTATGAGCATGTTGGTCAAGAGCACAAGTTGATCAAGGAAGTCAAATCAAGATGATTCAAGTCAAGGAGATGAGAGCAAAGATAACGAATCTCAAGAACCAAAGTCAAAAAGATAAAGGGCTCTCGCTAGCTAGCTCGAGATCACAAAGCATGAATGAATAAAGCCATTACAAACAAGACAATACCAAAACAAGGCAAAGCATAAACGTCAAAAGTCATATCTTTAACATCAGGGGAGACAATGATAAAAAAACAAAGCAAACTAATACAAGAAGTCATCGTGTACAGAAGTTTAAAGAAAGATACCTCAACATTAGGGGAGATTGTTAGCCTTAATAATATTAAGTCAAACAAGAATGTTATCGGTCTTATAAAGTCAAATTGGGTCTTGTTAAGTAATAGGCTAGTTGGGTTCAACGGGCTTGGATTGTAATCTAATATTGTCTGTGTTTCAGGCTCAAAGCCCAAGATATGCCAAGCCCGGCCCAAGTTACAAGCCCATATGCCTACATGTTGGCTAGGGGTATAAAAGAAACCCTCTCCACACATGGAGAAGGTATTGGTTGCATTTCTCATTTTGTATGTGTGTGTAACTCACCATTTTCTCTCTCTAATATAAGTTTCCAAGTTCTCTTTTCTTTCTTTCTTTTCTTTCTTATAGCTGGCTCAATAAGAGCTTATTTGGTTTGCTTATTGTTGTTGTAAAAGTATTATTATAAGACGAACAGTGCCATAGCGGTATCTTTCGGATACCAAAGACCCTAATTAATGGTTCCTCTGAGATATCGAAAGACCCGTTTAAGAGCTTCAAGGTACTTTTTGGTAGGCAATGCCTGATACCTAGCACACATGCATATAGCGAATACAAGATCGGGTCTGCTGGCAATGAGATACATTAGGGAGCCGACCATACTACGAAAGCGAGTATGGTCAACTAGAATCCCTAAGGGGTCCTCGTTCTGTTTAAGTCGATCCACCATGGGTGTATCAACAGGGTCACACGAATCCATCCCAAATTTATTTATTTCAAGAGCAAATTTTGATTGATTAATAAAAATGCCTCTGGGATTTTGAGAAACTTGAGGGGGGAGATCCTAGACGGGGAGCACGATAAGACATTGTCCCATCATTGACATTTTAAATTTAGAACTCATCTTCATTGGTAAAATATGCCACACGCTTTAGAGTCGTCGAGGCAAATATAAATAACATCTACAAATAATGAGTGAAACACTAGAAGAAAAAGGGAGGGAGAGATGCCGGGGGAGTTTTTCCGCGACATGAAAAATGTCAATTCTACGCACCCTTGGAAAAATTTGTTGTCCAGAAGGAATCGTGACAAGGTAATCATAACACACGCCCGAAGGAGCTTGCTTAAAAAAAACCGTATACAAAGCCTTCTTCAGACGATAAACATGTGTCGGATGGTCTGGATCAATGAAACCCTCTAGTTGACTTAACCATAAGACGTTCTTCCTTCAAACTCGGCCATTAAGGAATGTTTGTCTGACATCGCATTGATAGATGGCAATGTTTTTTTACTGGCGACATTAGCGATGAAGATTCGAATAGCCTCGATACGTGCAACCGGTGCAAATGATTCCTCGAAATCAATACCCTCCTCTTGTCGATATCCTTATACTCTCTCTCCAACTTAGCATTGTTCTTCAAAAGCGAGTGCGCGGCGCGTTGGGACTCATCAAGCTTAACTCTTTTTGTAAATCCTCCTGAGAGCTAATAATTGCTGACACAGTCTGGTTGAGGTACTAATTCCCATACTTAAAGTCGATCAAATTCGTGAATCTCATCTTGCATAGCTTGAAACCAGCAATCTTCAGTTATTGCAGATTTGAAGTTCTTTGGTTTGACTTTTGACAGTACAGAGTTATACAAGCACCACAAGGCATCGGTTGCAAGTTGTTTTCTGGTGGATACCGGTCGAGATGGGTTACCAATGACGTTATCAAGCGGGTGATCCTTGCTCCATTTTCTGAGATGATGAAGTGTTTGAGTGACATAGGTTGATTCTGCTGAACTAACATCCCCGGATGATGATGCTTCAGAAGTAGGTTCCGGAGCAAATATGTTTATAAAGGGATCGTTGTCAACAGGAGCAAACGGATTTTCTTCCACGAGAGTAGATTCAGCTGCAACGCCTTGATGTATACTTGGAGATTGTAATGCCGAAGATGACGGTGAATGACTTGGAGAAGGTGCATCTTGATCAATGGTAGTAGATGAAGGTGTACCGGCTGAATTGACTGGAATTGGAACTGCTGGAGCAGGAGAAACCGGTCTTTCAACACGAGGAGGTTCCAGGTATTCATCGAACATTGGTTGGAATAAAATCTCTAGTTCTTTATTTGTGGGGGGTACATAAGGTGCTGCAGGAACCGGATTTGGTACGAGCCCTGAACTTAGAATAGCCTCGATGCGTGCAACCAGTACAAATGATTCCTCGAAATCAATACCCTCCTCTTGTCGATATCCCTTGGCCACCAACCTAGCCTTGTTCTTCAAAACATCACCATACTCATCAAGCTTAACTTTGTAAATCCATTTGAGAGCTATAATCATGACACAGTCTGGTTGAGGTGCTAATTCCCATACTTGAAGTCGATCAAATTCGTGAATCTCATCTTGCATAGCTTGAAACCAACAATCTTCAGTTATTACGGATTTGAAATTCTTTGGTTCGACTTTTGATAGTACAAAGTTATACAAGCACCACAAGGCATCGGTTGCCAGTTGTTTTCTGGTGGATACCGGCCGAGAGGGTTACCAATAGAAACATCAGAGCCTTGGAAAATATCAGCATTGTCCTAGCGGCCTCTACAAGAGTACGGTTCCGTCTTTTGACAACGTCGTTCTGCTGTGGAGTCCTTGGAACTGTCTTTTGGTGAAAAATGCTGACACGTTCATAATATGCAGTCAAATCTTTATTGACAAATTCTGTGCCATTATCGGTACGGATGTATCTAATAGTTTTGTTGAGACCGACTTGTATTTGCTTCAAAAATTTGATGACGACCTCTGAGGTTTCATCTTTCGATCTCAAAAACTTAACCCAAGTAAACCGAGAATAATCATAAACGATGACTAAGATATATTTCTTCCCATTAATTGTTTGCACTCGCATCGGTCCACATAAATCCATATGAAGGGTATTAAGAACTTCCAAGTTGGTGTTTTCAGTTTTGGGTTTGTGGGTATGCTTTTTGCTCTTTCCTAGTTGACATGCAGAGCAAAGATGATCTTTCTTAAACTTCAATCTAGGTAAACCTCTGACTAAGTCCTTTCTTGCAAGGTCATTGATGGTACCAAAGTTCAAGTGGTTTAAACAATAATGCCATAACCATGATTTGTTCTTTGAGGCCTTAGACAACAAGCAAATGGGAGAGGACTTCATCATGTCTTCAACTAAGATAGTGTATAAATTAGAACCGCGAGAACCTTTAATTAATTCAACACCATCTGTATCTCGAACATAACATGAATGTTTCCTGAATGCAACTTCCAGATCAGAGTCGCAAAATTGTCTGACAGAGAACAGATTGTGTCCTAGTCCTTCCACATAGTATACCCTGGAGATTACACTATCACCAATCACATAGTCTCCATAACCTATAATAGCACCAAAGTGGTCATTCCTGAATCTAACTGTCCCGATGAACTTTTTCACGAAATTCCTGAGCCTTGAACGATCCCCCATCATATGTTTTAAGCAGCCTGAATCTAAATACCAAAGGATGATCTGTACGACCTGCATTTGAAAACAGACAAAGATGGAGAGTTTGGAAAGTTGGATCCCCAATTTTGGTTGGGTTCCTGTTGGTTAGCACAAGTAATGGCCTGATTCGTGTTTTGCTTAGCAGGTGCTACTTTGGGTTTAGTGAGCCTAGTTAAAGGGCACTGTTCTGCTAAAGTGAATATTCTGCCCATGGGTCTCTATTGATGACCAACACTAGTAAGCACTTTGCTTGTGGGTTTCCCAACTTGCCTAACTTGCTTAGGTTTCCAAACTTGCTTAACTTTACGCACAACATTATGAATTTTATGAATAGTAGGGGATGCCTTAACAAATTGCAAATAGTCAACCACACACACATCATGATTTGCAGAAATTAAACATTTGTTACATGTTTGGCAAACAGAATCAGAATTCAAATTAATTACAGTACGCTTAGAGCTACTACTAGAATCAACACGATTCGTGGTTCTTAAGTTAGACTTATTTGTCCTAGGGTGTTCTTCTACTTTCTTCTTGTTGACACCTTTAGCTGTTTGGCAAACAGAATGAGAATTCGAATTAATAAGTATGCTTAGATCTAAGGCTTAGAATCATATGATTCGTGGTTTTCAACCTAAAAACTTATTGGGTCCTAGGGTGTTCTTTACTTTCTTCTTGTTGACACTTTTAGCCGGCGGAGATCCTATTTTTCTTGGTTTGCTCCTGGCTGTGATATGCCAGGCATCGGTGCAACTGTTTACTCCTGTAGAAGGAATCACAAGGACATTAGTCTTCTAAATGTTCAGTTGCTCTACATGTTTGTGTGTGTTACTATTTGACGTGTCACATTGTTCTTCAAAAGTAACTTGCTTTTTCCTAATTAAAGAGGTAGGAGCATGCTTTTTATCTCGTTGGTTGAAGTCTTTCGGACAAGTGCCATTTACATATTCTAATAGTTCCTGAGAGTGTTTGGTGTAAAGGCAAGCAGATGCAAGTGATCTATCTAATGGTATCTTTCAACCTTAGCTTCCTCTACTATCTCGC
>BQNB010017488.1:31333-69849 GCA_026074375.1 Tanacetum coccineum
ACCTTTCTCTCTCTAATCTAACATTCCTAGTTTTCTTTTATTCTTCTTTTCTTTCTTTCTTTTGCCGGCTCATTAGAGCTTATTTAGGGCTTATTCGTGTTTGCTTATTAGTTGTGAAAGGATTATAACACTAACATGACAAAGTTCATCTCTTCAACGCAGTTAACCTGTAGATAAGGAACATCGTTATCAGAAAGCGTGTGGAAGATCTGCATCTCGGGATTGAAAGTTATCAGACAACACTCAATCTCACTCAACTAGATTGGTATGCATCTGACAATCTGTTCAATGAAGACTATACCATAGTCATCAAGCCAAGAGCAGTCATCTACAAAGACAAAAATGATCAGAAGAAGATGATGCGAGAGACGGAGGTGCACAAGTTCAGTGATGGCACCTTGAATAGAATTCTGGATAAGCTAGATCACATCGTTAAAGACTTCAAGCTGTTCGAATACAATAAGGGCATGGAAACACGGATCTGGTCTGAGGATGATAGAAGGAGGAGTAATGATTTTATGAAGGTGATCGAGAGAAGACTCAAGATTCAGAGAATATTCAGGAGTCTCGAAAGCTTTGTTGGTAGAAGACTAAGAGATGCTGACTACAGACTTATTCAGAGGACTGAATGATTTCATCATTCTAATACTCAGGTCAATGACATCTTATTTTTGTATAATATCTTATACATTATTGTAAGTACATAGTGTATAGTTAAGTGTTCTGTGACAAGTATAAAGTTTTTCAAGAGTTTTCTCGTTAAACTTAAAATCTTTCAAATTTTTATACTTGTCACTCACACGTACCCTCATAGATTCAGGGGGGCATTACTTTGTTTCCCACTAGGATTGTAACTAATCAGCGCATTTTTCTCCTAGTTTTCCAACATATTCAAATCTATTGGTATCCAAAATATCAACGGGTTTGAAATTTTTGATATGGGGAGAAAATGTGATTTAAATATGAAAACTGATACAAATGTGATTTTAAAGACTCATGTGTATACTCCTCCCTCCTTGTGCTAAACAGTTTTGATTAATTGATGCACATGTTGAGGGGGAACGTTTCTGAAAATTCAAAAACAATCGAGGTACTAAAAGCTTTGATATTTATATCACAAGTACTTGATTGAGTTTTGCAATTGGTTTTATGGCAAGGTGAACTGTACCAAAAAGACCGACCATGTATTTAATTTTCTCAGAGTTATAAGGTTGGTAAGGTTAGGTATTAGTTCCCATGATCCAGCCAGAATTAGAGAGATCTACCCAGGGACAATCTACTAGTTAGTGTAGAAGTCCTTAGGTATGACATAAAAAATGAGTAAATGTGAGAATAAGGGAATAGTGCTGGCTGAGATGGAGCTAGAACTGGAACAAACCCAACAAGGTTCTAGTCATGAAGTCTCAGTTAGCACTAAAGGGGTTGAAGAATGAAAAAGAAATATAAGGATAAAGGGTGTAAAAAAGAAGCCCTCCATACACTTAGGTAGAAACCGGGTCAATACATCTGCTGTCAGAATCACAATGATGATTGCTGACATTGAAGACTGACATCATGGACCTAGTGATGCAATGCATAACCCTTCCTAGCCACTCAGAATCTCTCAAAAGATTTTTGTTTCATTTCTCACGGAGACTAAACACGTTATCTATTGACTTTCTCACTCTGAGTTAGTTGATATTGAAAAGGTGGCAGTCCGCTTCAGCCTCCGATCACTAAAACCAAAACGCACAATTGAGTCTAGAGCCAAGAGATCATCAATTAATCTCATTAGGACACTATTTCATTTTACTTATCATTCACACAATGTGAATACAAGGATTATCTTTGTGGTTTTGCTAGAACATCCGAGTGATACTTATGTATTCATAATGAAAATGGAAATCCTGCTTGAGCCAACATCAAACAAGCTTATGGTAGGTAACTTGTGAGATCCTTAATGGGTCAAACTTGTGACACTGGATATCGAATTGGTCCAGATTATGAATTGAAGATTGATGAATTTTGATAAAAGCTTAACACTCTCGATGTGTCACAAAAAACACTTTCTCAAGTGACACGTCGATTGATTTTCAAATCAATTTTCCCCTTCAATCGGTAAGATAGTAACTAACCGATTTACTCTTATCATGTTGTCTGCTTTGAGACGTTCGATTAAGAGAACAGGTAAGTAAGGCGATTCAGATGTTTATACATTAGAAGATCCGACACTTATACTGGAAATACTGTCAAGGAGATTCTTCTTAAGATTGAATCTACCTGATCACATGTCGGTCCTCACATGATCTAGAGGTTAATCCAACCAAACTCGGCCGAATGACAAAGCCACATTCGTCCCTAATCTTTGTTGCTAACTGTTTTATTACAGGTTCAAGTAAAGATGGAGATGGAGATACCTCGTTCCAGTGGAGTCAATTTCATAACTGCATGATCATACTCAACCGACACATCTAAAGACCTCATGAAAGCTCAAGTATATGTTTCAAAGCTTACGCAACTCTAATATCAAAGTTCTCTTAAAGTGATTAAGTATTAAAGTTAAAGGAACTTCAAGAACAACGAATAATCAAGCTTTCAAGATCAAGAAAGGTATGAGCATGTCGGTCCGTAAGACACAAGATCACAAGACGGCAAAAAGACCTCAAGTTGATGATCATAGGTTAGATTTGGCTGATGATCTCAAAGAAGCTCAAGATCACATATCAAGTACAATTACAAGCCACAAGACAAAGATCACTACATCAATGTACAAGATATTACATGAAGAATCAAAAGACTACAAGCTGGACACAAGATCAAGATTGCTGAGCTTAAGTTAGTATTTTCTGGGGTGACCTCCCTAAGGGGGAGATTGTTAGATATTAGAAAAAGACTCGGTCACCCCGTGTACTTTACCATTTATTGTAGCTCGTAGTTAATCGTTTAATGTATAACATTCGGTAATGGGCCGGGTAATTAAACCCAACATGTAAGCCCATGCTAAGGCCTTAGGCCGGTTTTGTAAGTAACTATATAAGCCTCTTCTATGCCTTGGAAGAGGTGGTTAGTCATTTCATTATACAAGTTCACTTTCTCTCACTAGAAAGCTTTTCTCTCTCACTTTCTCTCTCTAGATTTGGCTAATCTATCTATCTTCCATTGTGTTATAATTTCCAATATCCTACAATACCAATCTGTCACACCTCGCCAAGGCAGAAACGCGAGGCGTAACATGATAGGCATCATCACAACACATTGATGTCAACAATAGAGAATAGCTATAATGCAACTAAATAAAATCCAAGTTGTTATGACGACACCTAACACAAGAGGGGTCTTGTATTAAGGTTATTCGCACACACAATACATAGACATAGTAATAAATCCAAATATAACAACATCAGTATTCAAAATATCCAAGATATGAAAGTTTGCAATAAATCTCTAGTAGGAAAGACTCCACATGCAAGATCCTAAGGTCTCTCTAGCCAAGCATCTTAACTTCCTTAACTTCACTAGGCTCACCTGAAAATGATACTTTAAAACGTCAACATAAAGTTGGTAAGATTCACAGGTTTAACACGAATTACTTACTCTTGTTGCGAATCATAATCATCAGGACATACAAGAATATTATACACAAATGCAAGCAATTAAATCAACACACAATCGATTACATATTCGGACTTAAATTAACACTGACACTACAAGCAACCAATCTCACCCAGAATGTACCACACAAACATAGGATAGGCATACCCCTTCGATCCATCCCACATAGGCGTACCGCTCTGATCCATCATGGGTAGGCGTACCCCTCCAATCCAAAGAATCACACAGAATAGGCATAAGCCATATAATATCATGTAATGTCCAAAACCAATTAAAATAATTATTCGCGGCATTTAAAACATTTCAAATTCAATTAGTATCATTTTCACCCCAAGAAAACATAGGAAAAAGGGGCTATGAATACTCACCTCACGCTTCACAATTGAGCACAAAAGTCTAGCAAAAATCTACATAACAAATTTTAACGGGTTACTCACGATTAATGCCTTACGAACCTAAATCATGCAACCTTCAAATTGATGGATACTAATGTCTATCTTCCACTTATGGACACCCACACTATGTAACCCTTACTTTATTTGATCCTGAAACACTTTCTATTCTTATATTTAAATTATCAGATTATGAAAGAATTTTGTAGTTATTTCACAATCACTGATAAAATATTAAATGACCCAATTGGACTTTCATATTACATCCACAACATCTTCAATGAGTTGTGTAACTACTGCAATTTAAAATAATAATAATAATAAGTTTAACTATTTAAAAAAATCCAACTTCACTAAGTGTCCAGATTCGGATCTGATTTGCACACCAAAAATCTTGACCTTATTAAGCACCTTTAGACACATAGGAAAAATCTATAAAAATTCTAGAAATTAATAGACACCTAGAACTTACTCCAGTTTGAATTTCATTAATTAAAAAGGTTATTTGATATGGTTTTTGACTTCACAAACACAACCTAAAATCTGCCCGAAAACTCAGATTCGACAATGAATAATGTAAAATTATTTTGACTAACTTTCACTCACTTTTAATCCATGAAACCACCCAGGTTGGAAATTAGACTCTATGTAGATAAATTTAGGCTTAAGAAAATCGACAAAAGCTATTCGTATTACCAAGTTATGACTCTCGCAAGATGACCTAAAATTCTGCCCAGAATTCAATTCCGAATTTAACACAATCAAACCTAATTAAACATACCCAAACCCAAATTATTATACCCAAATCAATATTAAATGTTTATACCATCATAATTACAGAATTTTTATGAACCCTAATCCATCAATTTACAAGTTACATAATTAAAACAAAGACTAGAACCTATGTGTGATTAAGAGTATAAAAAAATGGAACTGATTTAAAATTTAACAAGTGATCAAACTTTAAATTCTTAGAAGCTTAAATTTTTCTCCAATGGGGGCTAGGGTTTTGGAATGGTTCGACACAGGTAAAAAAGGGAAGAGGAATACAGATTTATTTTTATAAAATACTGATTTGTTTCCAACTTGGACTTGGGCTCTCCCCCTCCTTTTTTGTTAAACCAAGAAGGAAAAAAGAAAAAAAAAAATAAATATAAAAAAAAAAAAAAATAATTCTTAAAAAAATAATAAAAATATAAAGAAAAAAAAAAAAAATAAAAAATAATAAAAAAAAAATACAAATACAAGAAAAAAAAAAAAATATTTAAAAAAAAAAAAAAAAGAAAAAGATTAAAAAAAAAAATAAAAAAAATTATTAAAAAAAAAAAAAAATGACTTAATCATAAAAAATTAAAAAAAAAAAATAATAAAAAAATAAAAAAATAATAATAAAATAAAAAAAAAAAAAAAAAAAAAAAAAGAAAAAAAATATAAAAATAAATAGATTTAGTAAACGAAAAAAAAAAAAATAAAAAAGAAAAAAATAAAAAAAAAAAAAAAAAAGATAAATATAAAAAAATAAAAAAAAAAAAAAAAAATAAAAAAAAAATAAAGATAAAAAAAAAAATATAATAAATAAAAAAGTAAAAAAAATAGACATAAGAGACAAAAAATAATAAAAAAATAAAAAAAAATGAAAAAAAAAAAAAAAATAAAAAAAGTTAAAAAATAATTATAAAAAATAAATAAGAAGAAAAATAAAAAAAAAAAATAGATATAAAAAAAAGAAAATTAAAAAAATCTTAAAAAAAATAATTATTAAAAAAAAAAGAGCAAGAAAAAAAAAATGAAAAAAAAAAAAAAAAAATAAAAAACAAAAAAAAAAAAAATAAAAAAATAAGTAATAAAAAAAATAAATAACAACAATAAAAAAAAAAAAAAAGACATACAAAAAAAAAAAAAAAAAAAAAAAAAAAAAATAAAATAAGAAAGTAAAAAATATAAAAATAAAAATAAAGAAAAAAATATTAATAAACTATAAACTAAAAAAAAATAAAAAAAAATAAATAAATAAAATAAAGACATAAAAAAAACTCAGATTAAAATTAAAAAAAAAAAAACTAAAAGTATAAAATAAAGTTAAAAAAAATTAACAAAACAATAAAAATAAAAAAAAAAAATGAATATTAGAAAAAAGAATAAAAGAAGAAATCCTAAAAGTAAAAAAAAACAAGAATAAAAAAAAAAAAATAATATTAAAAAAAAAAAAATGAAAATTATACAATAATAAAAAAAAAAAAAAAAAAGAAAATTAATATTAAAAGAATAAAAAATAAAATCGAGAAACACTAACACACGCACGCCCCACCAACCAAACCACCCCTCCACCCCCGCTTCAACCCAACCACCTCACCAATACTCCATTACAAAACAAACACAGCCACCAAAATAAAATAAAAAACCATCAAACAGATTAAAACTAGATACCAAAATAAAATAAATAAAAAAAGTAAAAGATAAAACAAAGCGAAAAAAAAGAAAAAACTAACAAAAACAAAAAAAAAAAAAAAAACAATAAAAAATAAAAAAAAAATAAAAAATAAATCAAAAAAAAAAAAAAGAAAATAAAAAGAACAAAAAAAACTAAATAAGATAAAAAAAAATATATAAAAATAAAAATAATAAAAATAAAAAAAAAGAAAAAAAAAAAACAATAAAAAAAAATAAAAACAATTAAAAATAAATAAAAAAAAATAAAAAAAAAAAAAAAAAAAAAAAAAACTACAAAAAAAAAAACAATAAAAAAAAAAAATCAAAAAAAATAAAATAAAAAAATTATACAAAAAAAAAATCCAAATACACAAAATAATAAACAAAAACATTAAACAACAAAAACACCTCCCAAACAAAACAACACCGACAACACCACAAAAAAAAAAACAACACGACAACTCAACCAAAACCCCCACACAAATACACACCAAAAAAACCAACCACCCCCACATCACAACTCCAACTCCACCAATACAGCCCCCCCCCCTCTCCCCCCCCCCCCCCCCCCCCACCGACCCCCCCCCCCCCCCCCCCCCTCCCCCCCCCCAACACCACACCAACCAACCCCCTCCCCCCCAACCCCCCCCCCACCCCCCACCCCCCCCCCCCCAACCCCCCCCCCCCCCCCCCCCACCCCCCAACAACCACACCCACAACCCTCTCCACCCCCCCCCCCCCCCCGCCCACCACCCCACCACACACTCCAACCCTAATCCCAACAACCCCACCCCCCCCCCCCCTCCCAACCCCCGTCACCACCCCCCCCACCCGCCTCCTCCCCCAACCCCCCCCCCCCCCCCCACCCACCCCAATCCCCCCCCTGAGCCACCTCACCCCCCCCCCGCCTCCCCACCCCACAACCACACCCCAACCACCCCCACCCCCCCTCAACACCTCGGCCCCACACCCTCCACCCACCCCGCAGCCCCCCCCCCAACCACCCCAAACCTACCCCCAACCCGACCCCCACCCCCCCACCAAACCACACCACCCCCTCTCCAACCCACCCTCCCCCCCCCCCCCCGCACAACCTCAACACTAACAAAACTAACCCGCAACCCACCCACAACCGCCCAACCACCCCGACCCCCCCCTCCCACCACCACTCCCCCCACCGTCCACCCACATCACCCCAAACCCCCCACAACACCACCCCCCCACCAACCCCCCCCCCCCGAACCCCCATCTTCCTCCCACCCCACCGACGCCCCCCCACCCCCAACACCATAACGCAACCACCACTACGGCACCCCACACCCCCCTCCCCTCGCAACGCCCCCAACCCCCCCCACCACAAGATACCCCACACCCCCCCCGACCATCAGCCAACCCCCCCACCCCCCACCTCGCAACCCCGAACCCCCCCCACCCCAAACACGCACATCCACCGCCCACGCCCCCCCATCACAGCCTCCACCCCCCAACAACACACAACCTCCCCCCACACCCCCCCAACACAATAGACACACCGCCACCCCACCTCCCCCCCTCCCCCCGCAAACCCCCCCCCCACAACACCCCAACACCCCCCAAACAACCACCCACACACACACGCCCCCCCCCCCCGCGGAGCCACCCACAACCACACCTCCCTCCCCGCCCACCCCCCTCGCCACCCCCAACCCACCCACGACACCACCCCACCGACCCGATCACCCCACCTCCCCCCTCCCCACCCCCCCCCCCCACCCGCCACCACCCATCACCCACTCCCCCCCCCCCCCCAAACCCCCACCAACACTACCACCCCCCCCCCCCCCCCTCCCGCGCCCCCCCCCCGCACCCCCTCACCCCACACCCCCACCCCCCGCCTTCCCTACACGCACACCAGACCCCCCCCACCCCCGCCCTCCCACCCCCCCCCCACCCTACCCCCTTCCCAACCCACACTCCTCCCCCACCTCCCCATCCACCCACCACCCACCTACCCGCTCCCCTCACCCCCCACCCCTCCCCAAACCCCCCCCCCCCTACACCCCCCACCACCACCCCCCCAGCTGCCTCCAAATCCCCCCCCCTCGAACACTACAACCCCCCCCCCCTCCCCCCTCACAACCCCTCGCCCCCACCACCCCCCCCCTCTTCCCCCCCCCGCCCCCCCTCCGCCCACCCCCACCCCCCACCCCCCACCACAGAACGCACCCACCCCACATCCACCCGCAGCGCTCAACCTCCCAACACCCCCCCTCTTACAACCCCACCCCCCCCACACCCACCACACCCGCACTCCCCCCCCCCCCCCCCCCCCCTCACCCCACCCCCTGCATACACCCCTCCCCACCACACCCACCCCACCCACGCCTCCACAACCTCCACCCACCCCCCCCCTGATCCTCCCCACCCCCTCCACACAACCCCCTCCCCCTCCGCCCCCCCCCCCAACCTCAGCCCCCCCACCTACCCCCCCCCCCTCTCCCCCCACCCCTCCCCCCCCCCCCCACCCGAGCCCGCTACCGCCACAGCTTGTCTCCGAACCCGCCTCCCTACCCAACACCGCCCCACCCCCCACAATCTCCTCCCCTCACCCACAAAATAAATCCCAACACCTCACATCCCCTCCAAAATACTAACAAAACCCCACCCAGCACCCCAAACCGCAGCCCCCCAAGCCAAACCACACCCACCCCCCCCACACCATCAATAGACCCACCACTCCCAACCCCACACCACCACCACCTAAACCCACAAACCCCCCCTCCCCCAACCAACCACACTATGACCGCAAACTGTGCACATCAATATCCCCCCCCGCCCACAATCCAACTACCTTCCCCAAACTCCCCCACTGCCCCCACACACCCCCTACACTCACAAACCAATCCCCCACTCCCAACCACCCATGAAATGCAATACTACCATCCCCATGAATACATGCTATGGCTATTAAGACTTCCACCACCACAACTCAAATCAGCCCGACAACTCCCATACGTCACCATTGAAAACATATACAAAAATCATAATGACACCCTAACACTCCTTTAATCCCTTACAACCCCCAGGAAGTGCAAAACTCACACTCAGAAGAAACCAATCGGCTTACGAAAATCGACAAAAGCAAAACTAATACTCAAGTATCAGACACACGCAAAACCAAGAAATTCATGCCCAGAAATCAATACCGATTTAACACAATCAAACCTACATAAAACATACCCCAACCCAAATTATTATATCCACAAACACTATTAACATGTTACTACCAACAAAAATTACCGAATTTGTAATGCAACCCAAATCCATCAATTTACAAGTTACAAAATTAAAACAAAGACTAGAACCAATGTTGTGATTAAAGTATAAAAAAAGGACCTGATTTAAAAATTACACCAAGTGATCAAACTTAAATCTTAGAAGCATAAATTTTTCTCTTCCAATGGGTGGCAAGTGTTTAAAAATGGTTCGACACAGGTAAAAAAGGGAAGAGGAATACAGATTTATTTTTATAAAATACTGATTTGTTTCCAACTTGGACTTGGGCTCTCCCCCTCCTTTTTTGTTAAACCGATCCAACAAACACCCCTTTTAAAAAAATTATTTTTTTTATATTTTGCTAAAAATTTCGGTCCCACCCTTTTATATATTATTTATATTTTTTTATAAAACTATTTATATTAACTACACTACTTAAATTAAAACATATCTATTACAATTAAATTTTCCCAATCATATTTGTTTGTAATAACATAAATAAATTTGAAAACATCAATATACTAAATAATCTAATCCCGAGATTAACGATCCATACTCGATACGATAATTTCTCAAACGCTCAAATGCTCAAATGCACTAACATTCCAAAATCATTATCAAATACGAAATGAAATGACTAAATCATTCATTTTCTATTCTTATAAGCACATATTTTAGCACACATATCATATCACATAAACCACCAAATCGACTTACGCACATAAAGCTAGGCAAATTAACACTGACGGTTAAACTAACCTCGTTAAACCATGGTTGTCACAAGCGGTAATCAGTTTATTATCTATTTGATCGTTAGTACTATTATTCTCTTTTTATCTAATTATAGATGATTATAGTTATATTTGATCCATCTCCGGGAGATTTTCTCGCAAACGGCTTAAAATATCAAATAACGCGTCCCGACACGTCCGTGAATGTCCATATCAAATCTAAGACAATTTAACCCTAAAACCTATAGTGTAAAAAGTCAAAGTTTAGGTAAAAACATGTTTACATTCATTAAAAGTACTAGGAAACTTCGGGTCACATTTTAAATCACGAGTTTAGGTCAAGTAGTAACCCGACAAGAGCCAAAACGCACATAGGAACCCTTTAGGATTCCTATGGCCGGTCGAACCCCACAAGAGACAACAAGGCAACATTTTAGCTAGTTTGTCCCAACCATGGTACCAAATTTTGTCTTATATCTTTTCAAATCACACACTTATCATGTCATTTTTACACACACTTCGTTCTTATTCTTCTTTCTTTCTCTCTTGCGTCTGAAAAACATACACACACACACATACACTTCTTATTTTGATTTTTATCAAGAAACATGGAAGTCTAAGTTCATCCGGGTTTGTTCTAATAGGCGTGGTATCATTAAAACAACGTTTGGGTTGCCGGTTTAGTGCTTAATCTCATTGTCAAAACCCTCTTTGTAAGTCATCTATTTCTTAAATATTTTTGTACTTTTAGTAGTGTTATTATGCATAGATAATAGTTGTACGATTTATTTTCTAAAAATCGAAAGCTTAAAGTTTTGAAATAAATATTAAAGGGTTTTTGTTTGGTTCGAACTTGGGAACAAAGGGCAGGGGAAAGATCATTTTATTATTGATGTTTGATTAACATTTACATACTTAATAGCGTATTTTTATTTTTGGCTTAAAATAAGCTTATACGGCTTATTTATGGCTTATTTAGTTTCGACTTGAAAAGGGAACAAAGGAAAAGGATTTTTGGTTATTACCTATACTTGTCATATTTTTATAGCTTATTATGATAGCTTATTTTGCGAACTAGAATAACTAATATCTTGTTTAGCTTATTTATAAGCTTCGACTAGTTTGTTTTGGAGCTTATATGCTCACGGCAAGGAAATGGAGGACCAAGGGAGTACTTTTTGTCATTTACCTCTTTCGCCATATTTTTGTAGCTTATTGTTGTAGCTTATTTGGGTAACTAAAAGTACCTAAAGCTTATTTGCGTATTTTCAAAACTAGCATAGTTTGTTTTGGGCTTATATAACCCATGACCCAATAAGCCACGGCTTATTGTGGACCTTATTGTAGTCCGGATTATTTTAATGGTTTTTGGTTATAGTTTATTTTGATATTTAAGAACTTGCGTAGCTTAACGGCTTAATAATAAGCTACGGATAGCTTATTATGGGCTTAAAAGGGCACGACCCAATAAACTAAGCCCAAACCATGGCTTAGTCTTGGTTCGTGAGCCTTGGCTTCTTTTGTAGATTGTTCGATTGGACTTATGTTCTTAATGGGCTTGATAATGGGTCTAAAATGGGTTTTGAAACTAATAAACAATATTTTGGACAACTAATGGGCCTCAAGGCCCAATAAGATAAAACTAGTTATTTTAAGGCTAAAAGCGGACATTTGGTAACGATTTTTACTTATATATATGTTTGATAGTCAAATAGTCATTTGAAGGAAATGCGTCTTAAAAAATAATGTGAAACGTGGATTTTTGGTCGTTTTGTCAGAATTGATTTATTTAAGAGAAAAGTGTTTGATAAATGAGGTTTAAAACCTTGGAAACGTCTTATAAACGAACTAGTCATGCCAAAATTTCATAAAAATATTATACTTAGAATATTTTACTAAAAACATAATTTCTTAAGAAATCCGACAAAAGGACAAAATAATAAAATATTATTATTTTAATAAACCGACTAAAAGACAAAAATATATTTTATAATTTTATAAATTATAAAACATCTATTAATGATTTAGCATAACTAAAACGTGTCACTTTTCACAATTTATACAATTAAACTACGTAACTAAAGACTACCGGATAGATTACCGGAACATATTTATTTACAATTATTATCTAAGTCTAGATATTTTTCTCGTCTAATTTCTTAAATACTATGAGTGTATACTATCTAACACACATACTTTGAGATATTTTCTTCGAGTCTTAATCGCCAACCATCACACAACCAATGACATTAAAAGTGATCGTACAACGTACAGTTTGACTTCTATGCATCAACCTTAAACATACATTTAAGAAACATAAATCTTAAATCGGACATTAACTAGATTAGGTCGAGTTTAGACGTCGTTGCATACAATTGTTTGATCATATCGTCAGCTGCTTTTCACATGTTTAAAGGTGAGTCCTCGTAGCCCTATTTTTAAAGTCTTTTCCGTTAGGGGAAAATGATACTCAAAACCTATTTCAACTACTTTTTTATACTGTGCAAAAACCTTTTATATCTTTTGGACTGTGTTATGTGCTTATGATTGTGTGTATGAATGCTATGCGAACACTATATGAATGCTATACGAACACTATGTGAAGGCTATGAGATCTATTTATGCGAAGTTCCAACGTGAATTTCTACGCTATTTAGCAAACTGTGTAGCTCCAGCTGGTAGGCGTTAGGTCCAAAGGACTATAAGCGCGCGAGGATTCTATTGTTGTGTTGATTTGGGTTGGGATACCCTGGTATGGTGTGTTGATTGTGTTGATAATTTAAATACTATTGTATGCATTCTGCTTTCATATTGCACAAGTGTCCACTCTTAAATTCTAGCACAACAACTAGGTTTACTCCTAAACCTATGAGCTCACCAACGTAATGTTGACCCTTTCGAGTATCATTTTTAGGTAATGTAAATGATCAATGAAGCCAGGATTAGAGACTTTAGCTGGCCTAAGGGCATCCATTTTGGATCTTATCATTGAGAGTTGCATTGAGACTATGTTTCAGTTTTATTTATTTGATTTCCTTTAGATTTGTATCCCTCCGGATGTGAGGCGTTGATTGTAATAAATTTCAAACTATGTGATGTGGTTCAACCTGCTTTGACATAAGTTCCATACTTGTTGTCGAAGGATGTTGTAACACTTGTGTTAATGCATATTAGTTTTCTCTATATTGACGCTTTGTGTTATGACGATCAATCCTCCGTCACGCCTCATGTTTCTACTGTAGTCGGGGTGTGACAGATTTGCAATCAGAGCCAAGGTTATAAAGAATTAGGTGGTTTGGCCTAGACTATAACCTAAGAACCTTCATATAGCTTACATGATATGATCTATGTGTGCGGTGTTTCGCTTATACTTGCTTTTACGCATATCTATTATCTATCTTATATCATCTATCTTATATCATCTATCTTATATCATCTATCTTATATTATCTATCTTACATTATCTATCTTATATTATCTACTTTATGTTATCTATTTTATATCGTCTATCTTATATATTATTTATCGTCTATCAAACTAGATGAGTCAATCACTGAGCTGCGTAGGCAAGATATTGAGTACAACTGGGAAAGGAGGCATATATAAGTACAGTGGCCAACGTAATTATTGTTGCGTCATAACCCACGTGGACTTGGCTATCCTGTTCGCTCAAATCGGTGTTGACACCTTAGGACCATATATATGCGTACTATAGTATATTAGGACCGTCTATATGCGAAATCTCCCTCCTACTTAACGTTACATGTATCCTCCCTCACGTAGACAATGCCGCCAAGAATGACGATACGAAGAGCAGGCTGATAGACTGTTGCACCAAGGGGTGGAAGGACAGGTGGACGGACTGGTAGAGAAGGTGGAAGGACTGGAGAACCAACAGGTAGAGTTGGTGGTCAAACGGGTAATCAAGGTGGTCAAGGAGGTGACCAAGGTATTGGGGCAAATGGAGGCATTGACGTAGTCCCTGACTTCTCCACGGTCATCTCTCATCAATTGCAAGATCTACTTCCTATCATCATTGGTCAAGTAGGTAACCACGCTAGCAACATCCAGGGTGATGTTAGGAGTGCTAACGTGAGCAATGGTCAAAATGGTTGTTCGTATAAGGAGTTTATAGCGTGTAACCCAAAGGATTATAATGGAAAGGGTGGTGCGATAGTCTACACTCGCTGGATTGTAAAAATGGAATCAGTCCAGGACATGAGTGGGTGTAGATCTAACCAGA
Source organism: Tanacetum coccineum (assembly GCA_026074375.1). Lineage (NCBI taxonomy): Eukaryota > Viridiplantae > Streptophyta > Magnoliopsida > Asterales > Asteraceae > Tanacetum > Tanacetum coccineum. Next base: position 45,976 of record BQNB010017488.1, read on the forward strand.
AGGTCAAGTGCATTGCCGGTTCATTTATCGGGTATTGACATGGTGGAACACCCAGGTCCAGACTAGAGGTCGGGAAGCCATAGTTGGCATAACCTGGGAGGACTTTAATGGTTTGATGAGAAAGGAGTTTTGTCCAAACAATGAGTTGCAAAAGCTGGAATCCAAGTTTTGGTGTCACGCGATGGTCGGAGCCGGCCATGTTGCGTACACTGATCGATTCCAAAAGCTTGCTAGGTTAGTCCCTCATTTGGTTACCCTTGAGAATAAAAGGATTGAGAGGTATATCTATGGCCTTGCTCTACAGATCCGTGCGATGGTGGCAGCAACTAAGCCAACAACAATTTAGAGTGTTGTATTAAAAGCTAGAATGCTAACCGATGAGGCAATTAGGAATGGATCATTGAGGAAGAATACTAAGAAGAAGGGAAATGGTGAGGAATTGAGTAGGAATGAAAATGTTAGGGATGACAACAAGATATCTAGGACTGGTAGGGCATTTTCCAAAATTACTAACCCTGTGAGGAAAGAGTACACGGATACGGCACCCAAGTGTTCAAATTGTAGCTTTCACCATAACCCCGAGATGCCATGTCGTAAGTGTATGAACTAAAACCATTTAGGGAACTTTGCCAAGGATTGCAGGGTGGGGCCTAGGATGGTGACTCCATTGAATGCTAGAAACCCGACAACTGCTCGAGGGGCATGTTTTGAGTGTGGTGGTACTCAAAACCCGACAACTGCTCGAGAGGCATGGTGCTACAAAGCAACATGCCTTAGGTTAAACCGAGCACCAAGACCAAGGGGAAACCGTCAAAATCAAACTATGGCTATTGAGGGAAGTCAAGGTCGTGGAAACAATGGCAATCAGACACGTGGAGGAGCATTCATAATAGAAGTAGAGGAAGCTCGCCAGGACCCGAACATTGTGATGGATACGTTTACTCTAAACAACCACTATGCTACAACACTATTCGATTCTAGTGCCGACTATAGCTTTGTTTCTACTACTTTCATACCTCTGTTATACATAGAGCCCAGTGACCTAGGTTTTAGCTATGAGATTGAAATAGCCAGCGGATAACTAGTAGAAATCAATAAGGTTATACGTGATTGTAAACTGGAGATAAAATGTCATACCTTTTGACATTGACTTGATACCGTTTAGATACGGGAGTTTTGATGTAATAGAATGGATGGACTGGTTGTCCCGGCACAAGGCCAAAATTGTTTGCCACAAAAAGGTAGTTAGGATTCCATTACCATACGGCGAAATACTTAGAGTCTTAGGAGAAAAAACGGAAGAGAAGGTGAGACACCTCATGAGTGCAAAGACTGAAGAGCAGAAGTTAAAAGACATTGTTATAGTTAGGAACTTTCTTGAGGTCTTTCCAGACGACCTATCAGGATTACCACCTTCCCGAGAATTTAAGTTTCTTATCGACTTAATCCCTGGAGCCATGTCGGTCGTGAAGTCTCTTTATCGTTTGGCACCCTCTTAAATGGAGGAGTAGTCAAGTCAACTCAGAGAACTCCAAGACAAGGGTTTCATTCGACCAAGTTCATCGCCATGGGGAGCACTGTTATTATTTGTAAAGAAGAAGGACGGTTCATTTAGGATGTGTATAGACTATAGAGAGTTGAAAAATCTGACCATCAAGAACCGTTATCCCCTCCCTAGGATAGATGACCTATTCGATCAACTACAAGGATCATAGTATTTATCTAAGATAGACCTTTAGTCCGGATACCATCAGCTGAGAGTGCATGAGGACGACATTCCAAAGACTGCATTTAGAACTCGATATGGACATTTCGAGTTCACAGTAATGCCCTTTGGTTTGACGAATGCACAAGTCGGTAATTATAGGATTTAAGGAAACCGAGTGTGTAAGACCTTACCTATACCAGATTGTGATTGTATTTCATGATATGATAATTTGGATCTACTCAAAAGAGCAAGAAGAGCAATAAGATGCATCTAGGCTTATCTAGAACTACTCAAGAAGAAGAAACTTACGCCAAATTCCATCTAAGTGGTGAATTCTGGTTGCAAGAAGAACAGATCCTTGGGCAAAGTTAATTAACCGGTTGATGGAATACAAGCAGACCCAGAAGATTGAAGGCTTTAAGAATTTGGAAGCACCTAAAAACCATCTGAATTCGATTCATTCTTAGAATTAGCAAGATATTAACGTCGATTTATTAGAATTTTCTCCAAGATCCTTGACTCAGAAGAATAAGACCCTATGTTTGTGTGAGGAACAGGGTGAGGAACAGTCTGAAGCATTTCAGATCTTGAATGATAAGTTATGTAATGCGCCTATTCTAGCTCTCCCCGATGGACTAGAAGACTTCATAGTATACTGCGATGCGTCAGGTCTAGGACTAGGTTGTGTGCTTATGCAGAGGGGTAGGGTAATCGCATCTGCCTCTAGACAATTTAAGATACACAAAAAGAATTACAATACCCATGATTTGGAATTAGGTGCAGTTGTATTTGCTCTTAAGATATAGAGGCACTACCTGTATGGGACAAAGAGCGTCATATACACCGACCACAAGAGTCTCCCGCACATCTTTAATCAAAAGGAACTGAATATGCGTCAATGTAGTTGGATAGACCTATTCAATGACTATGACTGTGTGATTCGCTATCATCCAGGTAAGGCAAACGTAGTAGCTGATGCACTAAGTAAAAAGGAGAGAATTAGGGCTAAGAGAGTTTGAGCAATAAACATGACCATTCAGTTGAGTATCAAGGATAGGATACTAGCGGCTCGGAATAAAGCATCTATGGTTGTCGATGCACCAGCAGAAATGCTGCGAGGGCTAGACAAACAGATGGAACATAGGAGTGATGGAGCATGGTACTATCTAGATCGAATATGGGCCCTTTTAACAGGTAATGCGAGAACCCTGATAATAGACGAAGCCCATAAGTCAAAGTACTCAGTACACTTCGAGCTGATAAGATATACTATAACCTTAGGGATATGTACTGGTGGCCGGGAATGAAGAAAGAAATAGCCTTGTATGTTAGTAAGTAATTAACTTATTCGAAGATTAAGGCTGAACATCAGCGGCCATCTGGCTTGCTGCAGCAACCTGAGATTCCCGAGTCAAAATGGGAGAGAATATCCATGGATTTTATCATGAAATTACCAAGGACCAGTAGTAGGCATGATGCAATATGGGTCATCGTTGACCGATTGACTAAGTCTGCTCATTTTCTACCTATGCGTGAAGACTATAAGATGGATAGACTAGCTAGACTTTACCTCAATGAAATCGTAGCGAGGCATGGTGTGCCAATCTCGATCATATCTGATCATGACAGTCGCTTTACATCAAGGTTTTGGCAGTCAATGCAGGAAGCATTAGGAACTAGGTTATACATGAGTACGGCTTACCATCCATAAACCGATGGTTAAAGCAAGCGTACAAATCAAACTTTGGAATACATGCTCAGAGCATGCGTCATGGACTTCGATGGAAGTTAGGACATTCATCTTCTATTCGTTGAGTTTTCTTATAATAACAGTTATCATTCTAGTGTGAGATGTGCATCGTTTGAAGCACTTTATGGGAGAAAGTGTCGTTCACCAATACTATGGGCAAAGGTTGGAGAAGGACAATTGATAGGGCTTGAAATAGTGCAAGAGACCACGAAGAAGATCTCACAGATCAAAGATAGGCTTAAAGCTGCACGTGATCGTCAGAATAGCTATGCAGATAGGCAAAAGGAAACCAAACCCTTTATGTGTATTTAAAATAAATCTAAGTGGATGCTAAGTTGAACTTTATGGAAGAGCCAGTGGAAATGCTAGAAAGGGAGTTCAAGAAACTGAAGCGAAGTAGGATTCCTATCGTTAAGGTTCGATGTAATTTGAAACGAGCGCCTGAATTTACCTAGGAACGTGCGGACCAAATGAAACTCAAATACCCACATCTCTTTAGCTCTAGCACTAGTTAAATTTCGGGGCGAAATTATTTTTAAAGGAGGTAGAATGTAACCCTTGCGGATTTTCTAGTTCATAATGTTTTATTTTAGTCCTTTGACTTTTATCATTTTCTATTCCTGTCAGATCAATTTTCGTGATTAGCGGTAATCAGTTTATTATCTATTTGATCGTTAGTACTATTATTCTCTTTAATTATCTCATTATAGACGATTATAGTTAAATTTGATCAATCTCCGAGAGATTTTCCCGCAAACGGTTTAAAATATCAAATAACGCGTCCCGACACTTTCCTTAATGTCCATATCAAATCTAAGACAATTTAACCCTAAAACCTATAGTGTAAATAGTCAAAGTTTAAGTAAAAACATGTTTACATTCATTAAAAATACTAGGAAACTTCGGGTCATATTTTAAATCACTAGTTTAGGTCGAGTAGTAACCCGACAAGAGCCAAAACGCACATAGGAACCCCTTAGGATTCCTATGTCCGGTCAAACCCCACAAGAGACAACAAGGCAACATTTTAGGTAGTTTGTCCCAACCATGGTACCAAATTTTGTCTTATATCTTTTCAAATCACACACTTCTCATGTCATTTTTACATACACTTCATTCTTATTCTTCTTTCTTTTCTCTTGCGTCCGAAAAACACACACACACACACAATTCTTATTTTGATTTTTATCAAGAAACATGGAAGTCTAAGTTTATCCGGATTGGTTCTAATAGGCGTGGTATCATTAGAACAACGTTTGGGTTGTCGATTTAGTGCTTAATCTCATTTTTAAAACCCTCTTTGTAAGTCATCTATTTCTCAAATATTTTTGTACTTTTAGTAGTGTTATGATGCATAGATAATAGTTGTACGGTTTGTTTTCTAAAAATCAAAAGCTTAAAGTTTTGAAATAAATATTAAGGGGTTTTTGTTTGGTTCGAACGTGGGAACAAAGGACAAGGGAAAGACCATTTTATTATTTTGGTTGTGATGATTGAATAACATTTACATACTTAAAGCTTATTTTTATTTTTTTGGCTTAAAATAAGCTTATACGGCTTATTTATGGATTATTTATTTTCGGCTTGAAAAGGGAACAAAGGAAAAGCATTTTTGGTTATTACCTATACTTGTTATATTTTTATAGCTTATTATGATAGCCTATTTTACGAACTAGAATAACTAATAGCTTATTTAACTTATTTATAAGCTTCGAATAGTTTGTTTTGGAGCTTATATGCTCACGGCAATGAAAGGGAGGACCAATGGAGTACTTTTGGTCATTTAACTCTTTCGCCATGTTTTTGTAGCTTATTTTGGTAACTAAAAGTACCTAAAGCTTATTTGCGTATTTTCAAAACTAGCATAGTTTGTTTTAGGCTTATATAACCCACGACCCAATAAGGCCCAATAAGCCACGGCATATTGTGGAACTTATTGTTGTCTGGCTTATTTTCATGGCTTTTGATTATAGTTTATTTTGAGATTTAAGAACTTGTGTAGCTTAACGGCTTAATAATAAGCTACGGATAGCTTATTATGGGCTTAAAAGGGCACGGCCCAATAAGCTAAGCCTAAACCATGGCTTAGTCTTGGTCCGTGAGCCTTGGCTTATTTTGTGGATTATTCGATTGGAATTATGTTCTTAATGGGCTTGATAATGGGCCTAAAATAGGTGTTGAGACTAATAAACAATATTTTGGACTACTAATGGGCCTCAAGGCCCAATAAGCTAAATTAGTTATTTTGAACGCTAAAAGCGAAATTTTGGTAACAATTTATACTTATATATATATTTGATACTCAAATAGTCATTTGAAGGAAATGTGTCTTGATAAATAACGCGAAACGTGGATTTTTGGTCGTTTTATCAGAATTGATTTATTTAAGGGAAAAGTGTTTGATAAATGAGGTTTAAAACCTTGGAAACGTCTTATAAACGAACGGGTCATGCAGAAATTTCATAAAAATATTATACTTAGAATATTTTACTAAAAACATAATTTCTTAAGAAATCCGACAAAAGAACGAAATAATAAAATATTATTATTTTAATAAACCGACTAAAAGACAAAAATATATTTTATAATTTTATATATTTAAAACTTCTATTAATGATTTAGCATAACTAAAATGTGTCACTTTTCACAATTTATACAATTATACTACGTAATTAAAGACTACCGGATAGATTACCGAAACATATTTATTTACAATTATTATCTAAGTCTAGATATTTTTCTCATTTAATTTCTTAAATACTATGTGTATACTATCTAACACACATACTTTGAGTCTTAATCGCCAACCATCACGCAACCAATAACATTAAAAGTGATCGTACAACGTACAGTTTGACTTCTATGCATCAACCTTAAACATACATTTAAGAAACATAAATCTAAAATCAGACATTAACTGGATTAGGTCGAGTTTGGACGGCGTTGCATACAATTGTTTGATCATATCCTTGGTTGCTTTTCACCTGTTTAAAGGTGAGTTCTCATAGCCCCATTTTTAAACTCTTTTCCGTTGGGGAAAATAATACTCAAAACCTATTTCAACTACTTTTATTACTATGCAAAAACCTTTTATTTCTTTTGGATAATGCTATGTGCCTTTGATTGTGTGTATGAATGCTATGTGAACACTATATGAATGCTATGCGAACACTATGTGAATGCTATGAGATCTATTTATGCGAAGTTCCAACGTGAATTTCTGCACCACACTATTTAGCCGACTGTGTAGCTCCAGTTGGTAGGCGATAGGTCTAGAGGACTATAAGCACGCAGGGATTCTATTGTTGTGTTGATTTAGGTTGGGATACCCTGGTATGATGTGTTGATTGTGTTGATAATTTAAATACCATTGTATTCATTCTGCTTTCATATTTCACAACTGTCTACTCTTAAATTCTAGCACAGCAACTGGGTTTACTTCTAAACCTACGAGCTCACCCACGTAATGTTGACCCTTTCAAGTATCATTTTCAGGTAATGTGAATGATCCATGAAGCCAGGATTAGAGACTTTAGCAGTCCTAAGGGCATCCATTTTGGATCTTATCATTGAGAGTTGCATACAAACTATGTTTCAGTTTTGTTTATTTGATTTCCTTTAGATTTGTATCCCTCCGGATGTGAGGCATTGATTGTAAATAATTTTAGACTATGTGATGTGGTTTAACCTGTTTTGACACAATTTCCATACTTATTGTCGAAGGTTGTTGTAACACTTATGTTAATGCATATTAGTTTTCTCTATATTGACGCTTTGTGTTATGACGACCAATCCTCCGTTACGCCTCGTGTTTCCGCCATAGTCAGGGTGTGACAAAAAGGCATAGCTAGAGACACGGATGAATCTCTAAAAAATCTTGTGCCAACATCTAAAGAAGTTTGTCAAGATCCTGATCCCTTATAAAATAAATGGTAAGTTCTATCATCTTACCAACGAAAAAATTTGTATCATCTCACCAACGAAAAAATTCAGGCTCATATGGAACTAGAAGAGCAAAAACAAAAAGTTGCTCAGGAAGAAAAGCTAATTGCACTCAGTAAGCCTAAGCTGATTAAGGTTGTAACTTAAGTGGCCACTAAAGATGGAGTTGATCCAAAGGCTCTTTCAAGCAAGAAGGGCGGTCAGTAGAACTTAAAGAAACAAGATGCTAAAATAAAAGTCCTTAAGAGAGAACACTCAGAAAAGTCATGAAGGCAAAATAGCCCAGGAAGAAAAGGATTGATCAGTATAGATGGACTACTAGTAGCAGACTCAACCCTGAGAAGATCACTGACATATTCATTCATCCAAACTCAAAACCAGTTGCAATCACTGTCTACAAGAATAATGACAAAAGGAACTTTGATGTGTGCAAACCTTTTGGATTTGGAGACTTTGGTGTAACTGAGTGGGATGAATTGGGAGACATCATTTCGAAGAAAAAGAACAAACTGGTAGAAGACCTTATGACATCCTTGAGTAAGAAGTATGACAGACTGAAGGTGATTTCTAGTGAACTTGGAATCCACCCAACTCTTTCTGCCCCTAAACAAGTTCCTTCCCTATCATTAGGCAGAAAGAGGAAGACTCAAGAATTGGAACCTGAGGTTCGCATCCCTGGGCTTGAATGCAATAGAAGCCTTCCTGAAGGAGTTAATTTTGTCAACAACAATGTGATTGAACATCTTGAGCAGGGGATCTTCTTCATAGATGTCTTTGGTGATGAGACCTTCTAAAGAATTAGTGACATTTATAAGGTAGATGTGGATACCTTGTTGAGCTACCTGGTGATGGCATCAAATATCAATACTCCTAAAAATCAAATGTTCGCTGCAGTGATGAGGAGTATGATTAAGAGTCACCCTGATGAAGAGAAGCTGAAATTAAAGAAAGTCATGTTGGAAGCCATTGGATACTTATTGAATTAAGTACTTTTGTATTTTATGTTTCATGCTTTTGTAATAGACTGTTAGGGCTTTGTAATCCCTAGTTAATGAAGTACTTTAAGTTATCAGTATCCCTTATTTGCTTTCTAGATTCAGTGTAAGAAGAAGCTGTATTTACTCACTTACACTGAAAACCACTTGGGCTATATTTATATCTAAATAGGGGGAGATTGTTGGGCCAATTCAGTGCCCAATGATCTTTTACTTGGATTAGAATAGAGAATATCCTTAGTGTTAGATAACCTTAAACATTACCAAGGTCGCTGAGTAAACAGTCACTCAGTGAGTTACCTTCAAGAGCTCAACCTAAGTCTATGAGAAAGACTCAACCATTCAGTGAGGTTGCACTCAGTGAATGAAGTCCCTAAGCTAAAGAAGAAGGTGATGGGTTCAATAAGTCATGGCAATAGAATCACTAAACCCTATACAATCTCCTTAACTTAGAAGACCCTAAAGACAAAAGCATGAAAAATAGATGGGATAAGTTTGAATGGATAAGTTCAAGTACTTATCCACCTGGAGACAAACTTATCTTGAATATGGTATGAAGACAAGGTCAATGTTAGCACTGACCTTATAAAGTATGTTTGTCCCATTCCTAGATTAGAATTGTAATAGAGACAAACTATAAAATATGTACTGGTCCAATCAACATTGGGACACGCATTTATCACCCATGTGGGTGCTACCCTACCTTAGCACTATAAATAGAAAACTCTTGTAAACGAGTAGGTGGAAGTTTGTGCATTCAATGTTGTATCATTCACAAACACCTACTCCTCCAAATCAACTAAGTCCCTGAACAAGTTTAGTAGGTTAACATAGTTGTCAACTTAGCATAATACTTTAATTTATGCTAAGTTGTTAGTGAGGTGATCACACACACACTTACATTGCCATTCAATCCTCGTTGTTGTTCCGAAAACAATGGGGTGTAATTCTTAATAAGATTTTATAGGAGTTAAACGTTGAAAAGCTTTTGTATTATTTACTTACTGTCTTTTATCTTATAAAGAAAACCTTTTCATACTTTACTTTCAGGCCATGAGTTAGTTAATCTTAACTTCCTAGTTATTAGTTACTAACTCAAAGGGAACAACAGTTTTACTCTTTTATTGGTCAAACTAAGTCAAATGTCACTTTGCGTAAACGCATCCTTTCCTGTTATGGGATGTGATTTACTTAAGATGGAAAGCACTTAGCTTGTATGCATTAAGATGATTATTGATCAAATCCATTGTTAATAGTCATGGATTAAAGTCTAAATGACTAATTGAGTTTGTGGTAATTGAAGGTTAATCATACTTTGACCATTACTACCTTTTTCTATAGAAATGATTTACAAACTCTCACATGTATTCAATGTATCACACCTATATTAATCATCTTAAACCATTCCCTTATCATTTGTCAATCCTTTCTTCCCAACAAATACTTATACCTTCCATACGCTTTAAGCACTCCTTTCCTAAACCATCCCATAATCATATGTGCCCATCTCTTTTCTCTCTTATGGCAATGTGATTATAAACCAAATCAATACTTTGATTACCACACTTATCATCATCCTCTTCATTATCCTTTACTACCATAAACCTTCTCTCCATATAAACCTTCTCCAAGCAAACCCACATGGAACAACTCATATTCCTTACATAATATACCTTTATTGTACTTGTTGTACCTTCTTGTCCTTTAACATTCCTACATAGGCTCTTATCTATCACATCCTAACATTCTTATCCATAAATCTCATATTCATTATCTTCCTCAGTTCTATACTCATACGCACATTCATTTGAATTTGAATTTCACACATACACACACACACACACATACATATATACATATATACACACACACACACACACACACACACACTCAAAGCTTCCTTCCTACTCTTCTTCTCACACACTTCTACATTTAAAATTTAAATTCTCACACACATCACCAAACTTCCCTCACATACTTTGCCCACTTACCATTCTCAACATTCAAATTTGAATTTGATTTAGGAGGCTCCTTTCCGTCACATCAATGATAACTCACACCTTATACATATCCTATATGTTGAGATTGATTTTGAAATTTAAATCACAAGCCTTAGGCTCCAAAACATCACATCATGCCAACTCACTCCTTCTAATCTTTATCCCACATGTCTAATAGTTTGAATTTGAAATTCAAATCATCCTTCCAACATCTACATTTCCTCTCCAAGCAATGGAATATTCTTTTGGTATATTCTTTATGCTTTTGGCTTATTATTTTTTATCTTAACCATGCCAACTCATCAACCTAACCATGGTTAGTTTCTAACTAAACCATATACATGTGAGGAATACCCAAACATACCCTTTGTCCAATAGTTCTTCTCTGTCTTTTTGATATTGGACAAACATCCCCAAATCTTCTTCTAAACTACTTCACAAATGTTTTTATCAAATGGCTATTTGAGTTGGTTGACCTTGAGTGTAAGAATGATGGAAAGGTTAAAGCGTGAAGTATAATTGGGGGTTTAGCAAGAACGAGTATTTAAAAAGCCAAAATCCTAAAAAACCATGTCGGGCTTCTGGCGCGCTGGCCACGCGCTGACACATGGCCAGCGCACCACTCTTGAAATCGTTTTTACCATTTTAGGATTTTGGCCTATAAATACCCCCTTTTGGCTCTTGTATTCTCCACCTCTTGCCATTCTTTCTTCCTTACTTTTTCCTCTCTTATCCTCTAAGTCTAACACCTCTTGTGTTCTTAATCTTCTCTTCTATAATCTATTAAAGAACACATCTCTGCAAGAGAGACACACAAGTACCTAATCCGCACTTGTGTGTTATTAGCCGAGGGTTTTCTTTCTCATACCCTTTCTATTAGAATCAAGTCTCTAGGCTAGGTTAGGGATTGATTCTTAAATCAACTTTTATATTCAATTTGGTTGTAAGGGAAGTCTTGTATCTTAGTGATCAAACCTAGATCATTAGGGATCTAGTGGGGGTTTGGTAAGCTTCCAAGGGGAATTTCTTTGTGGTTCTAGTTTATCTTAGTGATCCTAAAAGAAAAGTCGAATCACAGGTTCTTAGGGGTAGATTCCGAGGGTGAAATACCATAGGGAGTAACTCTTCTTAGTGAGCGCCTATCTTAGTGCATATCGGTGGAGCAAAGTTGTACTACGATTTATAGTCCACCATAAGGATTATACTAGAGTATTAGTATCAGTGTTGTGAGTTCATAATTGGACGTACGGATGGTCTAAACCCGCCATCCCAAACCAGTATATTTCATGGTGTCGCACACACACACTCTCTCTTGCTCTATCTCTATCTACTTATTGCTTATATTTCTAAGTAGATCACTACACCACTCGGTTCCTTGGAGACTTGAAGTTTCATACACTTCAAAGAAGTCAAAAATATCGTATTCACCCCCTACGGCTCTATAGAAATGATGACATATTTTGATGTGTTTGGTGCGAGCATGTTGAACTGGGTTCTTACTTAAGACGATCGTGTCTTTGTTGTCGTATTGGATGGGGATGACATTTAGCTTAATGTCGTAATCGACGAGAGCTTATTTTATCCATAGTACTTGTTGACACGCCTTTCTGGCGGATACGTATTCGGCTTTGGTAGTTGAGATTGTGAGAGTCGTTTGCTTCTTTGAGAACCAAGATGTTAGACAACATCCAACGAATGTGCATACTCCACTTGTGCGTTGTATTTCTACATAATCACCGACGCGATCCGAGTCGACATACACTATGGTTTCAAAACCACATTCCTTTAGGATACCATAAGCCTAGGTATGTAGTGCCTTAGATATATCTAAAAATACTTTTAACGGCTTCTAAATGTGACGCTTTCAGATCTTCTTGAAAACGCGCACAAAGAAAAACACTAAATATTATATCCGACCTACTTGACATAAGGTACAATAAGCTTCCAATCATACCTCAATACTAAGTGTTATCTACAGATTCTACATCGTCATCCTTAGTTAATTTAGTTTCCGAGGACATAGGCATCTTAATGATGATTAAAGAAGATACCATCTTCCATTTGCTTAATTTGTCAACCAAGGAACAAGTTAAGCTTGCCCATCATACTCATTTTGAACTCTTCGTGCATGATTTTATAAAAATCGTGGCAAATCGCTTAACATGTCGATCTAATTATAATTTCGTCTATATATATTTGGACTATTATAATATATGAATCCTTTTTCTTGGTAAATATTCTATTATCTACTAAACCCATGGTATACTTGTGTTTTAATAAAAATGCCTCGAGTCGATCATACCATGCGTTTAGTACTTGCTTAAAACTTTATAAATCCTTTTTAAGTTTAAAGACATGATTTGGTTTTTCAAAATCAACGAATCCCGAAGGTTAAGCAACATAAACCTCCTTGTTTATAAAACTATTTGATAACATAAAATAGTTTATACTTTTTCATATCAAAATCCCTATTTAAATGCTCGTAATTGTTATATTTTTGATAGAAATATATACTTTATTGCTTTATATTTCATTTGTAGGGAATTACGGGCCTTGGAGCGAAAAGACACGGAAAATGGACTAATGAAGTGTTGGTGCCAAGACACAACTAGGGCGTAGTTGCTACGATTAAACTACGCCGTAGTTCATCCATAAATCATGCAAGCCTAGAAGAAACTACGGCGTAGTGGCCCCGTTGGAACTACGTCATATGTATAATGAGTTACCATGGAAACGCAAGTCTAGTCACAACTACGGTGTAGTTGGCCTCTTTAACTACGTCGTAGTTACATTTTTTCATACAATGGAAAGTCTGCATCAGCATAACTACGGCGTGGTTTATACCCTCAACTATGTTATAGTTGAGTCAAAACCTATAAATAGGGCCCCATATCATGCTCATTTGTATCAACCATTCAGAAAGGAGTTTAAGCGATCAACTAGGGCTTCTAAAGACTAAATAATTCAACTCTTTTCACCATTAATCCAAGGGAGAAATCACTTTTACTACTTTATTGTATTAATCATTCATCACAGACTTTGTAAGAACATAATGTTTATTCAGTCTATGATTTCTTTCATTATTTCTTATATCATATGTAGCATGAGTGGCTAAGCACCTTATGTGTTGGCCTTGTTATGACTTTGTTATTATTTTAATGATTGTTTCATGTTGAATTATCGTTTTATAGATATCCTTACTGCCTGATGCATGATCCTTGAATTTTGGTAGTGTTGAGGGTAGTGTAGATCCTATTAGGCTTTATATTAGGCGTACTTGTTGAATTAAGGGTTAACAGGGTACCAGGGATAGGTTGGCAAATGTCCTCAGTGTAGGAATTATTCATATCACCGCATGCACTAAGTTAGGCACTAATAAAGTTTAGGAAACTCTTTCAGAGAGGGTTTATAGCCGAGAAGTGGGATTAATGGCAATAAACATGTCTTTAGGATAGTTGGGGGTTAATCACTATAGTTTGGATACCCAACCTTCGTGATCTTCAGGGGATTGAGATCATAAGAAATATAAGACAGGCTTCGATGTCAATTCAGGTATGTTGATATTAGAAGCACCATAAGCAATAAGTAGATATTGCACTAGGAAACACCATTTTAACTATAACAGATGAATAACTAGGCTAGCATGTTTTTCTCCCTGGTCAATTCTCATATTTTAATTCCGCGCTTTATTTACTTTTAATCTGTTAAAACATATTTAAACCATTTTTGCATGTGACATATTCAAATTAGAACTAAAACAATTAGCTCTTAGGACGACCTTAAATTTACCAATCCTACACTACACACGATCTGGTTCTTTGCCTGTTAGTGCGTTATAGATCATAGGTAATCGAGTTTTATAAATTTAAAACTTGAAAAATAATTTAAACAATTATAAGCATCACCATTCAAAAATATACTTTTTACATCCATTTGAAAAAGTTTAAAATCATGTGCACATGCATATGCAAGCAATATTTTAATTGACTCAAGCCTAGCAACATGAGCAAAAGTTTCATAGTAGTCAATGCCTTCTTGTTGCTTATAACCTTATGTGACTAGACAATATTTATTTCTAGACACGATGCCATTTTCATCCAATTTCTTTTGAAAGACCCATTTTGTCCCAATTATGGTTTGATCCTTAGGTCGAGGCACTAAATCCCAAACGCCATTTGCAATAAATTGATTTAGTTCCTCTTGCATAACAATAACCTAACTTTCATCTTTAATAGCTTCATTTACATTTTTAGGTTCAATAGTCAACACAAAGCAAAAGAAGTTACTTTGGTTTTGAACTTGTGACCTTAAAGTACTTTTTTTATATTTTCCTATGACCTTATCTAGAGGATGGTTTTTAGACTCTTTAATATTTACAATTTCATTATTTAGTAGTTTATTTTCCTCGAGATCAATAATGTCGACTTCATTTTTAATGAATTAACTTTCAACTAACTCATCATCTACCATAGGTGATGTCTTAGAGTGAGGTAGACTTTCTTCGAGTGTTATATTTAATGATTCCTCGACTTTTATGGTGTGCTTGTTCAAAACGACACATGCTTTACTATTTTGGGAATATCCAAGAAATTATCTTCGTAAAACTTTGGGTCAAACTTGGTGAGGTAATCCTGAGTGTTCAAAATGAATCATTTGCTTCCAAACACTCTATAAATAACCTAAAGTTAGTTTCTTACCTCTATATAACTCATATGGTGTTTTTTCCCAAAAAATGGTCTTATTAAAAAACTATTAAGTACATAAGTTGAAGTTTCGACGACATTACACCAAAACTTTTGTGGTATGTTTTGTTCATTTAGTATTAATCTACTCATCTCTTGGAGCATCTGGTTTTACGTTCTACTACCCCGTTTGATTGAGGAGTGCGAGGAGTTAAAAAATTATGAGTTATGCCGTTGGCATCACAGATGGATCCAAATTGCACCTTATTGTCATATTCCTAACCATGATCCGTACGGATCGACACAATGGGACAACTGGTTTGGTTTTGAATTTTCTTGCTCAAAATCTCAAATTGATCAAAAGCTTCATTTTTTTCAAAAATTTTGTCTAAGTATATCGTGAGTAACAATCCATTATGACAAAAGTATAAAAGTTACCCCCATAACTTTGTATAGCGGATGTACCAAAAATATCCATATGAAATCATTCTAGACACCAATATGTAGACACCATGTTTTTAGCTTTATGAGAAGCATAAACTTGTTTACTAATTTTGCAAGCATCACAAAAGTGTTGGTCGTATTTCAACTTAGGAAAATTCATAACTAGATCTTTAGATGATAAAGATTGTATTAATCTCATATTAGTGTGTCCTAACCTCTTATGCCATAAGGTAGAGTTGTCATCTATGGTGGTTAGACAAAGCTTATCCCTAGGTGATTTGTCTATCTTCATAACATAAAGACCGTTCTTCCTAATTCATCTACCTATGGTTATTCCATATTTTAGTATTTCACTTCTGGTTTCAATAAAGAGAACCTTACACTTTTTATCACATACTTGACATACTTAGTAGATTAAAACCTAAGTTGTCTACGTGATCCACATTTTTAATGGTGAGTGAGTCATGAATAATCGTACCTTTGCCTATAATCTTTCCTTTTAAGTTGCTTCTGAAGATAACATTGCCTTCGTCGTATGCTTGGTATGTTGAAAATAGATTATGTTGGTGCAACATTGACTAGGATCTTATTTATGTTTTAATAATGACAAATAAACGTTCGCAACACTTACGATTACAAACGATAGCCAAAATCCAAAAAACGGGAACTAAGTTCCTGGCACGCTGATGGCGTGTCAGCGCGTGGGTCAGCGCGCCAAGTGCTGTCCTGGTTTTGCGGATTGTGATTAGTCAGCTTTCTTCTTACTCGACACATGTAAAAACTTTAATAATGGTATGAATATGATATTTGAGCATTTAGGAACACTTCAAATGAGGTTTAGACTTAGAGATGAGCAAAAACAAATCCTCCCATTTCTAACAAAACATTAACTCAAATCTTTTATCAATTGCCTCTAGCCAAGGCCAAAACTTATTTGTAAACCTAGTATGAATATACTTTCAACATACCATCAAAGGAAAGTATTCATTTGACCTTAACAAGGATTTACGTTGTTCCTAATCACGTAACAGGTTTTACTCCCTTGTTGGTCAAACTAAGTCAACGGCCACTTTGCGTAAACGCATCCTTTCCCGTTATGAGATATGCAAATCACTTAGCTTGTTTTTATCAAGATGATTAGTGATCAAATTAATTGTTGATAATCATAGATTAAGTCCAAGTGACTAATTGAGTTTGTCGTATTTGAAGATTAATCTTACTTTGATCCTTTATACCTTTTTCTATATAAATGATTTACAGACTCACACATGTATTCCTCATATGTCCTCTACACAATCATTTCTCTTCTAAACATCCTCCTAAACATTTGTTAATCCCTTATATCCAAATGATTATATACACCTTTCACACTCTCTATACACTTCTTTCTTAAAACAACCTATGATAACATGTGTCTATCTATTTTCTCTCTTAATGGCAGTGTGATTATTAAACCATAATGATTCTTTTGATTATTCTTTTCTTTGTCATCAACACCATCTCTAAGCTTAAACCTTTCTCTATATAAACTTTACTCAAATAATACCCACATGGGACAACTCACATTCCTTACACCATTGTACTTGATGTACTTCTTGTCCCCTAACATTCCAACATAGGCTCCTTTCCATCACATCAAAACATTCTCCACCACATATACATCCTATTCATTATATTCTTCAATTCTACAACTCACATACTTCCATTAATAATATAAGCTACACACACACACACTCAAAGCTTTCTTTACACACTTCTCATATTCTCTCAAGCTTGAATTCAAATCTTACAACCTCGCCAATCTTCTCCTATACATTTTGCCACCTCACCATCTCATCTCACTCGTTTATTTTGAATGTGATCTTAAGGCTCCAAACCATCACATCACTCCAACCCATTGCCAACTCACTATACCTTAATCTTATCCTTATCCTTAAGATTTTGAATTGGATTTTTAGGCTCTAAAACATCACATCATGCCAACTCATCTTATCCTATTATGTTAGTCCCCTTGAATGTGATATAAGGTTTATCAAGCTAAACTAATCACATTTCATAGAAACAAAGTATAGTTTTATAAAAAATATGAACAATATTATGAACAAGTTTAAAACACACAGAAGTAACTTTTTAACGTATGGGTTCTTATTAGAATCAAATAAAGAATCTATGACACACTTTGCTTGCAGAATAGCAAAGTGGTTGAATGATAATTAGGGTGATCTCCTCTAAACTTAAACTCAAACCTAAGTTATAAGTTTAAGTATAAATTATTTAACCAATACTTAAGCTTCAGCTTCTGTGGTTCTTTTAGTTTTATTTAGGAGTAAATGCTCTTCAATGTGTTTCACATTTCTTGGAAGAGATGACATTTACTCCTATATCGCATTCCTTTTGTAGACAAGGAATTAGGGTTTACAATGGGATACCTAGGACACATGTCATGCATTAGATGGGTGGTTGAGATACCATTTAATGCACACATGCTTTAAGGTACTAGGTATAATCCTTTAGGGAAAGTTGTTATACTTCTATACCAACTTTAGAAGTGTTCATTTTCAATTAGACTTCTTTTATTCCTTTTGACATAAAGAAATCTTTTTCCTACCTTGTAAACCTTCTAGAAGAGAAACATTTCGTTTCAGCTTCTAGGAGGAGATCGATATCGTTCAGCTTGGAATTTCCAACCAAGCAGAACTGAAGCTCTTGCTAAGGTCTTCTTTAGTTTATAAACCGCCACATAAACTGAAGTAAAGATGCTGCTTGATCTTCTAAGTACCTAAGGAACTGAAGCTGAACTGTCTTCAGCTAGACTACACTTAAGGTATTTTATGTTTAAATCCACAGAGAGACTGAAGGGCTCAAAACTGACCCAACAATCTCCTCCTATTTGAATATACAAATAGCCTAAGTATAAATCAGTTGTAAGTGAGCACAACTTCTTCTTACAAACTGATAAATAAAGAAAAACATATACTGATAAACATTTATAACCACTTTTATTACAATTCATTACAAAAGATAAGCTATTACAAAATTTTACAATTATTACTGCCTTAGTTGTTCTATGAGCCCCATTTGTTTGCTAGGATTCAGATTTCTCTTTTCAACTTCAGCAACTAGAAAGGTACTAAAAGTCCTAGCAAGGTCATTGATATCAGTCCCTTGATGAAGCATGAAGAAGATTTCTTGCACAATATACATCATTTCATTGCTCAAATCTTCAAAGTCTTCAATACTGACAAAATCTTGCCTTTGGTGAGAGTTGAACAGGATCATACCCAAGGATGGTTCATAAGGACAGTTCCAACTGGATGAGCTTCATACTTAACTGATAACTTGTACCTTTTAGTAGACCTGAAGTAGTCATGAATGTCATCAGCATGTTTCCTCTTCTTCCTTGCAAGATCATTCAGCTTGATGATGGGATCTTGTTTACTCATAGGTTTAGAGAAGTCCAGTCCCAATTCTCTTCATTTGGTAAAGGTTTATCATTCTTTGATTTATCTGAGTGTAGATGGTTGTCCATCCAGCTTTAGTTCTTTTAGGACAAGCATTCATCACATCTCTCCATTCACCTAGATGCATGTCACTTGCATTAAAGTTTTGAATAGTTTCATCATAACCATCCTCCCTATACACTTTTAGTGTAATGGGTCCTTTTCCTTTTGAGAGAACATCACAATTTGTGATCTTCCCTAAAGCTGTTTAACATCTTCTCACAGTACTTGTCATACTTCAACTTAGCTTTGTACATTTCTGTCACCACATCAATACTAGAAGATCAACCAACTCTTTTCTTCCAAATTCTACTTCTTTCTTGTCCAAATCAGCTTTGACTGATTCCTTAATCCTCTTTTGTTCTTTGATTTGTTATGCTGTTAAGTGGACATTTTCACCATGTTTAGTGATAAAATCAAACTTCTTTAAATGTTTCTTCTTAGAGGATTCAACCATTGAACCTAAAAGTCTGACTTTAGGTTAAGAATTAATTTCAGATTCATTCTCTTCAGTTTCTTCATGAGACATGGCTTTCTTGCCCTTGTTCATGACTAGCTCCCCCTTAGGTTTAGAGGAGGTATTTTAAGGACTAGAGAGGAAGGGAGATTAGAATTGTACAGATGATGTTGTGGTGATTGGTGTAATGACAGTAGTTGTAATAGGTGATGTTGTTGGTGTTGGTTGAGTGTTCAGGTTTGCCTTCAGGTTTGTCTTGGTAGTATCTTTTGTAATTCTTCTTTGAAACAACTGAGAGATTGTGACTTATGTGTTCTTCTCCCCCTTAGCAAGGTAAGATGGGCTTGCTGAAAGAACACCATGATCTCCAGTTTTATTTGATGTTGATTCAATAGCTTGAGCAAATTTGTCCAAGGCTTCCGTGACTCTGTGAAGAAGAATTAGAAGAGCATTCAAAGTCTTAAGTTTGGACAATTGAACCTGAATAGAGGAAACTTGCCCTAGTAAAGCAAGTAATCCAGCTGGAATTTCCAGCTTAAGCTTGTTCAGCTCAGTATGAATTTCTTCCTCCTTTTCATCTTGAACCATACAAGGTTAATCATCCTATAGGGAGTCCACGTCTATAAGATCAATGCTCACATCCTATACCAGCTTTGAAAAATCCTCCAGCTTGATTTGTTTAGTGGCATCATCTGAACTCGAGAGGTTAGGGGAAGTGTTGAACTCATCTTGATCAAAGTTGGCCTCCCTTTCAGCTTTGCTTACATCCTTTTTAGTTCCTATTTTTGTTTAGATAGTTTCTAACCTATCTCCAGCATATTGGGTTTTGTCTACAAGAACACTTAGGTTAGTACCTGCAATAATATAATCAAATGAATATTTTTTGGTTCCTTTATCAATACCTTGTTTTTTAGATAGAGAATCATTAGGAGTAGATTTTTCAAGATCAGCTTCAGCTATGGAAGCTGCTGAAGTATCATGTCTTGATGCAGACTCAGAGTGTAAAATGGTAGATTCTGAATAAACATGATTTGAGGAGGATGCTGACACAACACTACTGATTTGAGGGTTGGCTTTTTCTTCACCAGTGACCCTTAAAGATGTTGGGCCACTAGTTGCTTGCTGGAACTCTTTATGTATTCTAGCAACCATAGGGGTGGAAGCTGGAGACTGGCTTGGGTTCAGGTCCTTGTCCGTACCAGACTGTTGTTTTTATAATAAATGGCCAATAGGGCATTCAATGGCCTCTTTTGATAGAGACGCACTTTTGTTTGCCTCAATCTTGGACAAATGATTATGCTTTGTTGTTTAAGAGGTTTGTTTCCTCCTTCGTCTAGTTTTAGCTCCAGGATGTTTGCCTTGGAGGAACCTTCTTCTCAGTTTTAGAGGAGGTGGAAGGAGCTTTAAATGCCACATGCTCATTTTCATTGTATATAGCCAACATGTGGTCAGTAAAGGGAGGTGCTTTAGGTAGGTTTTTCTTAAGTACCTAATTATGGACACTAAAGATATGAGTGGGGTTACATTTCACTTCATCAATTCCATACCCCCTCCATCTTATGTTCTAGCAATAGAGACAAAATCCTTGGGTATGGAATGACTTTTTCCTTACTTTTATTTTTTAGCTTAGAGACAATGTCTTCCCAAATTAACTTAGCATAATCAATTTCAAACCCATTTGCAAGACATTAAAGGATTATAGCATCTTTGTTAGAAATTTGGTCAAATGCCCCAGTCTTACCCCCTAAGCACTGAATAATCTGGGCCATTGGCAACCTCTACCTACGAGGAAGAAAACCCTTCTTGAGGGTGTCTGTGGCTTCAACTGGCCCACTATAACTAATAGTTGGAAACCATTCCCTTACTACTTTAATTGAAGGTAGATTGGCATAGTCTCTTGAATAGGCTAAGTAATTTGCCCCAATGGCATTTCTAAAAGATGTAACACCCAATTCTCCCTTGATACTCCCTGTGGGGATAGAGAACTAAACTTTGTCGGAATCTTTAAGAACCTTGGCAGTGTACAAAAATTCTACAAGATATTCCTTGTATTGGGTGGGTGTTCTAGTGAATACGTCCCTGAGACAACATTTAGATATGAAGACAGGCACAACTTTGAAGTGTTTCTTATTGGGATGGTCAGGGTAAAGAAAGGCTACTTCATTGTTTGTTTTGAAGTTGATCTGATCTGGGTCATAATCAAAAATTAGTACAGTATCATATGGAATGGAAGTTTTTGGTTTTGCTGCTTGATCATGTTGGGAAGATGATTCTTGTTGTGGTGGTGTTTGTCTTGGGTTTGATGATTCTGCCATTTGAGTTTAGTTAGGGTTTGAGGTTTTGATTGTTTTGTGTGTGTTTTTATGTGTCTTTTGATGGGAGGATTGATTTTAGTTAAAGTGATTTATGTTTAAGTGTGATTGGTTATTTATGTTGTTTAATTAGGGGAATGTTTTAAAACTTTTCAAGATATTGATAACTACCATTTGGAAGTTAAATTGATTTTGAAAGGTTTTAAGGTTTGTTTTGCATGTGTGCTAGAAATCACATTTAATGTGAGTTAGCAAACATACTTTTCTGACACCTCGAGCAGTGAATAACCGTCTGTTCAACTGTAAAAGTAGGTGAGAGAAAGTGGTAAGGTCATTCAAATGTTTGGATATTCTTTTTAATAATATTAAAAATAAGTAACTTTTTTATAATAAATTACTTAGAGAAAAATATATTAATTTTGAAAATCTCTTTTGAAAAACTGACCCTTTGAGATATTTTGAAAGAGTTGAACTAGGTTTAGGTTTGGTGTTAAGTTATGCTGAACTGATGGAAATTTTGACATGTATCATATGTTCATAAACTGAAAGCGGATGGTCACTAAGTCCTTAGATCGCTGGCGCATTTTAAAATACTATATATAAACTAAACTAAAGGAGTGTTCCTTGTATTGTTCAGTTTTGACACATTGCTAAACCCCTTCAGTCTTCATCTGAAGAATCATTTGAGGGTTCAGGTTTTGAGCCATCAATGTTCAGCATACCTAGTTCAATTATCAATCTTTTGAAAGTTGGTTCATCTAGAGGCTTAGCGAAGATATCAACAAGTTGGTATTGAGTGGAATGAAATGGAATTCAATGTCCCTTTTTATGATATGATCTTTGATAAAGTGATATCTGATATCAATATGCTTTGTTCTTGAGTGCAGAACTGAATTGTTTGAAATTGCAATAGCACTTATGTTATCACAAAATATGGGTACCTTTTCATATCAGATATCATAGTCAGTGAGTCATCTTCAGCTGAAGACGTGTCTACGGATTGCTGCTTTTTAGCACTCTAGCATACAAGTTGCCTCCTAGCAACTAACAAGCACCTAAGGTGCTTTTCCTGTCTATGTTACAACCAACATAGTCAGAGTCAGAGTATCCTTTTAGGTCAAAACCTGAGCATTTTGGATACCAAAGACCAAGACTGAGATTACCTTTTAAGTACCTAAAAATTCTCTTAACAGCAATATGGTGAGATTCCTTAGGATTAGCTTGATATCTTGCACATAGACAAGTTGAGAATTAAATGTCAGGTCTGCTTTCAGTTAGGTACATTAGTGATCCAATCATACCTCTGTACTAAGTCTTATTTACAGCTTTTCCATTGAGATCAGGTCCTAAGTTATTAGGGTTCACCATTAGATTTTTCATTGATGAACCATTTATGTCATACTTCTTTAGCAAATCCTTGACATAGTTTTCTTGGTTGATTGAAATGCCTCTTTCAGATTGTTTAATCTAAAATCCAAGGAAGTAGGTAAGGACACCCATCATGCTCATCTCATATTTTTAAGTCACCAGTTTAGCAAACTGTTTGCATAACTTTGTGCTAGTTGACCTAAAAAGAATATCGTCAACATAGATTTAACCAAAATCACATCAATTTTGGTTTTGTAGACAAACAATATGTTGTCTATCTTTCCTCTCATAAACTTGTGTTCAGTGAGGAAGGTTGAGAGAGTTTCATACTGTGCTCTTGGAGCTTGTTTAAGTCCATAAAGGGCTTTCTCCAATTTGCAAACATGGTTTGGGAACTCACTACTCTCAAAACCTAGAGGTCGTTTAACATAAACTTATTCTTTCAATTTTTGATTTAGGAATGCACTTTTGACTTCCATTTGATAAACTATGAAGTTCATGTAAGTGACAGAGGCAAGAAAGATCCTAATTGCTTCAAGTCTTGCAACTAGAGCAAAGGTTTCATCATAGTCTATTGATGTGTCGTTGTATAGGTGTTATTTATGATTATCAGGTTTTACATTTATATTTAGCCGACTAACCTAAAGACAACACTTTAACGGGCAGAGTACCCGGTCAAGATGTAGCTTCACGGTAAGTAGGGTGTCGAACACTAA
>BQNB010017489.1:0-22026 GCA_026074375.1 Tanacetum coccineum
AGACAACAGCCTCAAAAACATCCGTTTCAATCGTAGTCCAAAAGTGACGAAAAAAACTAAACGAGAAGCCATCCGGACCAGGGAGACATAGTTGGTGAAAACATAAACCCTTGAATAAAAAAAGTTAGCCCATTAATGTAATTTTATGTATGGTGAATTTAGGTTTAAATTTTAAAGCACTAGTTAGTAACTTATTTTTTTGTCGCCTTTTGATTAAATATCTTCACAAAAACTATGCCTCCTAAGTCTTTAAGAAAGCAAAACTCTGGACATCAAAAGTGGCTTTTGAAGAAACAAAAAACTGAACAAGCCAACAAGGCTGAATTTGGAACTATGCACAAGTACATCCAAGTAGAGCCACAAGTTGATGCTCATAATAAAAATAGTGATGATGACAATGTCGATGTTGATGGAATCGACAATAACAATCTTAACGTTGATGGTGTTAGTGATGACCGTGTTGATGTTGATAATACTAATGTTGTTGGGGTTGACGATACGGATATTCATGTTGGTGATGTTAATGTTGATAGTGATGACATTGATGATACTAATTGTGAGAATATGGATGGTGATGATGATTCCATTGGTGAGATTAATGTGGACAAGGTGGATATATTTGATCCACGCAATTGGGATAGTCTTACTTCTGATATGATTAAAGATTTAGTAGCAGGAAGTCCTAAAAGAGACAGTTCTATTGTCAAGGGTCCTAAACATAAATTTTCCCGATGATTTTCTGCCGCTTTTTTTACTAGAGTTCTACCAAATAACGAGAAGTGTGATAGGGAATGGTTAGTGTACTCCAAAGAGCTCGACAAAATTTTTTGTTTT
The DNA here is from genome assembly GCA_026074375.1 of Tanacetum coccineum. Lineage (NCBI taxonomy): Eukaryota > Viridiplantae > Streptophyta > Magnoliopsida > Asterales > Asteraceae > Tanacetum > Tanacetum coccineum. The sequence continues at coordinate 835 of BQNB010017489.1, forward strand.
TGTTGTAAAATTTTTAGAAAAGGAGTTCCTAAAGGTTTGTTAACCAATGAGGGTTTTTTAGATTGGGCACATCTTAGTACAAGGCTTAAAGAGCATGAAGTTGGTTTTGAACATATAACAAATATGGCCACTTGGTTTGACATGCAGCGTAGACTGAAAAAGAATGAAACGATTGATAATGTGGCACATGAACAATTTGAAAAAGAGAGACATCATTGGATGAAAGTTTTATTAAGAATAATATCAATTGTGAAGTTTCTTGCTAAACACAATCTAGCATTCTGTGGTACAAATGAGAAGCTGCATGTTAAAAGCAATGGAAACTTTTTGGGTCTCATTGAAATGTTAGAAGAGTTTGACCCATTTATCAAAGAGCATGTGCGTCGTATCACGAGCGATGAAATTCATGTTCATTATCTTGGTCATTCCATCCAAAATGAGTTAATATAATTACTTGCTCGTGGAATCAGATCTCAAATCATCCAGATAATAAAACAAGCAAAATATGTTTCTATGATACTTGATTGTACACCTGATACAATCCACCAAGAACAAATGTCTTTGATATTGAGGTATGTAAATGTATCATCCACATGTGTTAGTGTTGAGGAATATTTTTTGGGATTTTTGAATGTAGAAGATACCACTAGGCAAGGTCTTTTTGATGTTACACATGATGAACTAAAGTCTCTAGATCTTGATATTGATGATGTACGTGGTCAGGGCTATGACAATGGATCTAATATAAAAGGTAAGCATCACGGAGTACAAAAGACTTTTTAGATATAAATCCTAGAGCGTTCTACACTCCGTGTGGGTGTCATAGCCTTAATCTAACATTGTGTTATATTGCAAGTCTTGTGTTAAAGCTATGGACTTTTTTGGAGTTATACAACGTATTTACACTATTTTCGCCAATTCTTCCAAAAGGTGGTTAGTTTTGAAAGAGAATGTTAAAGGATTGACTCTCAAGTCATTATCTATAACCCGTTGGGAAAGTCGTGTTGAGAGTGTTAAAGTTATTAGATATCAACTTTCAGACATAAGAGAAGCTTTACTTCAAGTTGCTGAAAATGATAATGATTCTAAAATCAAAAGTGAATCAACATCTTTAGCAACAAATAAGCTTGGTGATTTTGAATTTATAGTAGCAACCGTTATTTAGTTTGACATACTATCCGCCGTCAATTTAGTGAGCAAGAAGTTAGAATCTCATGATATGCTTATAGATGTTCCGATTAAAGAAGTTGAAGGGTTGATTTCATTCTTTGAGGAGTTTAAAGACACAGGTTTCGATAAAGCGATAAATGTTGCTAAGGATATTGCAATTGAAATGGATATTGATCCTGTATTTCGTCAAAAGCGTGTAATTCGCAAAAAAAGACAATTTGATGAGAACTTAGTTAATCAAGATACTTCATTTTCTGTCGAAGAGGCATTTAAGGTCCAGTATTTCCTATATATTGTTGATCAAGCACTTGTTTCTCTTAGATCACGATTCGAACAATACAAGGAGTATGAAAAAGTTTTTGGTTTCTTATTCACTTCTCGCAAGTTGAATTCCTTTGATGACACAACCCTCAAGTCCCATTGTAGTCGTCTTGAGGCTGCACTTAGGAATGTAGAACAATCCGATGTTGATGCAAAGGATCTTTATGTGGAGATGAGATCGCTTAACAATTATTTTCCTGACAAAAATTTGGGACCTTATGATATGCTCAACTTTTTAAAAGAACACGACTTTTTTCCTAATGCAATGATTGCTTATAAAGTATTGCTCACTATTCCGGTAACCGTGGCATCAAAAGAAAGAAGTTTCTCAAAATTAAAATTGTTAAAGTCTTACTTGAGGTCTACAATGTCACAAGAGAGACTAAATGGATTAGCATTAATAGCAATTGAGAACGGTCTACTGGACAGCGTTGATTATGAAGATCTTATCAAGAACTTTGCTTCCAAGAATGCGAGGAGAATTGCATTATTCACAAAATAAGTTACATTGTGAAAGTCATTTGTTTTTTTTTTTAATATCCTACAATTTCATCAATTTTAGTAAACTTTTTTACAAGTATTTAGTCAATTCGTTTAGACAATTTGTATTTAAGGGGCCTCGTTTTCTTCGCCGAATAGGGCACTTAAAATCCACGGGACGGCCCTGGGGGCCCCCATATTATAGCATCAAATATTTGATTGAAAAAGTCAAAATAAATGAGCAACATAGAAATGAAGCACGTGGGGTTGTAGTAATTTAGATGCAATTAATTGCAGTCAATATTTCCCCCATAAAAAATGACTGAGTGAATTAAGTTTGCAAATTCATAATCATTTTGTTGGTGGATTTGTAACATATATGTCTTAAGATTTATATGTGTCCGGGACATGTATATGTGTTTACTTGACAACATACCAATATGTATTCGACAATGATCATACCATGTGTGTTTGACTTTCGAGTGTGTATGTGTAAAGACTTTGGATAACATTATTAGTCCTAGATTAATACAAAACTAAAGGATAATAACGCATTGTCTTAAGTAAAACAAGTTGGTTGGTAAAAATTAGGCATGCCCTAAACGGTTAAAAACCGAAAAACTGAAAAATCAAACCGAAACCTATAGAAAACCGAAAAAACCAAACCGATAAAGACCGACCGGTTTTGGTTTTAGGTTCAATAAAAACCAAAATGTTTCGGTTCAGTTACGATTTTAACCCAACCGTTCCCTAAAAACCAAAACACACACACCCCGGCCTCCCACTTCACCCACCACTAGGGGTGTCAATAGAGTCGGGTTGACCCGACCCGAACCCGAATCTGAACCCGATAAGGCTTATCGGGTCAGGTTAAATCGGGTTCAGAAATCTTGTCGGGTGGTTTTGACCCAAACCCGATAACCGGATATTGTTATCGGGTCGGGTTAGGGTTGAATTATTTTTCTTGTCGGGTTATGAGGTCAACCTGATAAGACCCGAATAATGCTATTTATTTCTTTTAAAATAAAACATTATAAACCAAATTTGTTTCTACATTACAGATGTAAGCACTATAACACTTCATTCGTATGTTTAAAACTATTGTAAATTTTAGTGATTACATCACAACAAAAAAACCATGTTTGACGTTGTCACCTTGTTTAATATATTTAAAGAACCTTCAGTTATATTGATACATGAGATGCTTTGAAATATATCCATACAGTGACTTAGTAAATGAACAATTAACAGCTCTTATATCTGATCTTTTTGTGTATTACATCCATAGATTTTGGAATAGGAACTGCCAAATTTTTATGTAGAAAGGCACTAATATAGTTTTTTTAAATATGTGTACTACTGATCTTTTGGGTTGCATAATTTGGACAGCCTCCAAGGTGTTCCAAATGCTAAATCAGTATGTGTTCATGGTCTCTGAACGTGGTCTTTCCCTCATAATTTTGCAAGGACACCGTTTACGTTATTTCAAGTGTTTAACAGCCGCGCTAAGTTCAAGACTATGGGTTTATTGATGTAGAGTTGGATTTATCTTATAACCCGGCAACCCGACCCGATTTAACCTAACCCGATAAAAACCCAAACCCGATAACCCGATTTTCTATAGGGTCGGGTTGCGGGTCACTTTTCAAAAATGTTAGATAATGAAAACCCCGTGTGTATAACTTTATTATTGATCACTATTTATAAAGTACAAATGCATAACCCTAACCCTAATGGACCCAACCCACAAGTCGGGCTTAGGCCTAATCCATCTAATACCATGTTAAATAATGAAAACCCGTGACTCAACCCGACCCGACAAACCCAATAACCCGACCCGACCCTTCTCTAACTTCTAACCGCTCCACAAAATTGTAAATACATTCTTCTCATTCCCATTTAACTTCACGTTCTTCACCTCATTTTCATAACATCTTTAAAAAAAATTGCAAGTCACAAACATGGCAACAGTCGACGGTAGCATCAAGAATCAACCAGCCAAACATCAAGAAGTTGGCCACAAGAGTCTTCTACAAAGTGATGCACTTTATCAATACATTCTTGAAACAAGTGTTTACCCAAGAGAGCATGCAGCCATGAAAGAGCTACGTGAGGTCACAGCTAAACACCCTTGGTAAGTTGTTGATTCATGCACTTTATGTTTTGTTTCCTTAATGATGAATCATGTTAATGATTATCTTATCATTTTGATAATAGGAATATTATGAGTACACCAGCTGATGAAGGACAATTTTTGAACATGCTTCTCAAGCTTATCAATGCTAAGAACACCATGGAGATTGGTGTCTATACGGGTTATTCACTTTTGTCCACTGCTCTAGCTCTCCCCGAAGATGGAAAGGTAAAATTATAATTTTGATATATGTATAATAATTTTGTCAGATGTACTAAATTTTCTTTCTTTTCAATGTTCCTTAGATATTGGCTTTGGATATCAATCGCGAAAACTATGAAATTGGACTCCCGATCATTGAGATGGCCGGTGTTGCGCACAAGATTGACTTTAGAGAAGGCCCTGCTCTTCCTCTTCTCGACCAAATGATCCAAGATGTAAGTATATAAATTCCATGTTTTTTAAAACTAGATATATATATTAAGATTTGAATTTGTATGAGACATATGAAAGTATTACTTTTTACCAAGTATTTCTTCATTTTGTTATTTATAGGATAAATTCCATGGAAGTTTTGATTTTATTTTCGTGGATGCTGATAAGGACAACTATCTTAACTATCACAAGAGATTAATTGATCTCATCAAGGTCGGTGGAGTGATTGGCTACGACAACACCCTTTGGAATGGATCGCTGGTAGCACCAGTGGATGCACCTCTAAGAAAGTATGTTAGATATTACAGAGACTTCATGTTGGAACTTAACAAGGCTTTGGCTGTCGACCCGAGAATCGAGATTTGCCAGCTTCCCGTTGGTGATGGAATTACTATATGTCGCCGCATAAGCTAAAGTTAATAACTAATGAATCCAAACAGGTGGTTAAGTTCCTAGGGTCACCTATTATATGGACGATGCTAAGAAGTGGTCACTAGATCATTTTGATGGTGTTTAAGGCTAGGAAGTGGTCACTAGATCACTAATGGATGATGTTTATGTTTTGCATTTGTTCCTAAATGGTGTTGCCGTGCGTTGCGGCGACGCATTATAAAAAGATTACATTACTTGTAAACAGGGGCGGCGGAGCCAGAAAAAAAAATTTCGGGGGGGGGGGGGAAATTTTAATTTTTTTGGCTAACTAAAAAGTAAAGGAAAAAAAGATGCTATTGGCAAATTACTAAAAACTATCTAACTCAGATATTTACTGTAGCTCGTTCAGTATAAAATAATGCGACCATGCAAAGCTATAAGAAAGTTCATGCTACATAAAATAAGAATGCATATATAGACAAAGAATAATACGTATAAATAATAAAACAGTAAACACATTTGCGTCTATGTTTATAAGAGCCTTAGGTACGGTAACGCCGAGCTTGGCGTTATGCCTAGCTGGCACCGGCGTTGCCGGCGTTACCATACCCGCCAAGCCAAAACTCCAACGCCGTTGAGCCCCGCGTTAGCCCATCCACGCCGTCGAAACCCACTTTTCTTTTTTTTTTTCCTTTTTTTTCGATTTATTAAAAATGGATATGTGTTTATGTTATGTTTTTAGTGTGTGTGTGTTTGTGTTTATTTGGTGTGTGTATGTGTGCGTTTTTCTGTGTGTGTGTGTGAGAGAGAGAGATATGAAAAAGACGACTCAACATGTAATGGGTATGGGCTGGACTTGTTTTTGTATTTTGTATCTAGTAATAATTTATTTCTTTTAACAGATTCAACACTCTTTTTTTTTACTTAAAAAAAATGTTTTTGTATTTAGTAAAAAATTAATTTGTTTAAATAAATGGAAAAAAAAATTGGTGGGCCCCAAAAAGTGATGTTATTGGTGTTATGATACCTGAGTATTTTGGGTGTTGGTGTTAAAGCTGATGTGGCGCTGATGTGTCGGTGTTAACGGTGTTACGATACCTAAGGCTCTAAGGCTCTCTATATTGACATAGGAAATTAAAGTGAAAGAAATTATTAAAAAGTAAACACATCTGCACGACTGCACCCTACGTGATTCCAAAGCAAAACATAAAGTTGTTTGACTTTTTCTTTTTCAAATTATAGGCTATTATATTCTACTATTATTTTATAGTTATCATCTTCTCCATTCGATCTTTTTCCCCATTCCGACATATTGATATGCTTTTCTTTGTACAAACCCTTTATAAATCGATCTTTTCTTTCGATTCAAACACGTCAGACACTTTCAAAAGGGGGGGGGGGGGGGGGGCAATATATTACCGAAAATATCTCTAAAATTCCAACATTTACATTTAAAATGTTTTCCGGTGTAAGGGTGCAGCGTGCCCACCGAAGCCCCACCCCCCGTGGCTCCGCCTCTGCTTGTAAACATTGTTTGCTAGTTTGTTTCTTGTATTCGAAACGCGCGACGACATTAAATAAATATCACATTTCAACATATTTTAAATAACCGGAAAGACGTAAATACAAATACAAATTGATATTTTTCTCAAATAACTGCAATATAAATATGTCCAACGGACATAAGCTAGCAATACCTTTGCACCTGCGCTAAGTTTTACAAATGATACATTTGAGATTCACGAATTTTCTATGTAGGTGTCTCTTTGTATGTAGCCATCTGCATCTTTATTTCAAAATTATCAATCCCACATCCGATCCTTAACTGGCCCGTATTGGTACGGACACTCCTTTTAGAAAAATCGAGTCAACTTTGAGAGTTCTTGGCTAATATTGTTAAGTGTTAAGCCGAAATAAAACTTATTTGTTCAATAAATAGATATGTTGATTTTCATTAGAATTATAACCAAACAGAATCATTAATTTTACCATCATCATCTTGTCTTTACCGGTTAACTCACTGTCATACGTTTCGTGCACTCGATCAAGCACTTTTCGTCCCGCAACTTTCCTATTAATAATGAAATTGCTCATAAACATCATATGTTACAAAACAAATAAAAACAACCAAATCACACATGTAAATCCTCATAGCATGCGAACCTTGCCCTTCCTGATCGCAAACATAGTGTCACTAAAAATAGTAGGCCTCCTAAGAATCCAAATCTTTTGAAACCATCCAAATAGATGATGACGATGATGATAATGCTAACGACGATGATGAGCATGGTGACTGGGATCTATAGAAAATACCTTCATAAAAAATAAAACGTGTTTCAGATGAAATTATAACCTTGATAAAAACAGCCCAATGTCCTTGATGTGTCGAACACGAGTAAGTTTTAAATTTATAACTCGGTTACCGGATTTCTTAGCAACACACACAAGCAAGTGTACTCGTCCGTTAGTAGAAAGAGATGATTGGTAAGCCGGGATCGTTCGCGGGGATTTTTGTGTTTCAGTGATGTTTTAAATTCGACTATAACAATTCCTAACAAGCGAACAAAGATTATGATGAAGATTCAAATGATTAAAACTACACTTGATTAGACTAGTTTGGGCAATCCGATTTGTGTGATTGTGATAAACATCTTAACATGTTGATTATGATAATTAGATGGTGATCCAATCTATTGTTATCAAAACCTTTAATCTTGTTAGAGTGGATCCGCAAGTCGACAATAAAAGCTTTAAGTTCAATCTAATCAATTAAGACTAATTTAATATTAATTCGTTTGATTCGCGGTTTGTTTCACAAACTTGTTAACACCCATAATTATGCCTCTTGTTTAATCAAAATACTTAATAAATGGTCAATACAAAAGGTAGTCCATCATAGACAAATCTACTACAATCTACTACTAGCAATTCCCCTTTCGACATATGAAACTTTTAGCAATAAACCAAGTTTGATAAAACAATGTCACGATGAAGCATAAGCATAGATGGATCTTAGAAATAGCTTAAAATTAAATAAAAACATGTTATCACAATCATAATCAAATCATCATATCACAAACATCATATAATCAAGTGCACAAAGGCACTAGCCACTCATAGTAAACCAAGTTTGTAAAAAGATTACAAGATATTAAGCTTTGTTGCCTTGAAGATTGGTGATGATTTCTTGATGATCTTGACTTCCATATGATGATTTCTTCCTTCATCTAGCTTCTGCGTTTTTCCTAGGGCTTTAGGAGAGATTTTTGGCTTTGAGAGAGAGTAGTGGAGAGATTAATTAAGATGGATTTTGATTTCTTGGAAGTGTGTGTAAAACCATGGCTAGAAGGGTCTATTTATACTAATAGGAAGTCCTTGAGGTATTAAATGGTATGCTTGGGGCCAAAGGGTTGTTAAATGTTAGGGAAAAGAGTTCTAGAACCCTCTTTATCATTCATGGAGCTTCAAGGTTAACTTGGAGAAGAGGAGATAAATCCAGCCGACCAGCAACTCCTTACGCGGGGCGGCAACTCTTTAGCCGGCAAGCAAAATGCTCAAGTCGGGCGGCAATTTTCACTTTTCAGAATACACATTTCTTGATTCTTCGTTTAAGTTTTCCGATTGAGTGGTTTTATTCTTCAATATAACTTCATTTTAGCTTTATATTGGGACTTGGAAGCTTGAAAGGTTGATTCTTTTGCGCTTGGAATGCTTCCCGAGCTTCATTTAGATGCGGGAATCTTCCTACTTGTATAAAACTTCATTTATTCGTCATTTCTTCGCCTTTTTCTTGCTTTTCCTATGTTTGGCTACAAATAGACTTGAAAACACACTTTGGTATAATTAAGTAATAAAAGCATATAAAAATAGCCAAATAACATACACAAAAGTACGAATAACACGACTAAAAACATTTACAATTTGAGCGTTATCAAATCCCCTCACACTTAACATTTGCTTGCGCTCGAGCAAATCTAGAATTAAAGAAAACAAATCCACATGGTACATAAGAATGATTAGAAAATGCGATGCAAGTCTACCCAGTACAAGTACGAGATATGACTCATCGTTTATGCATTATAGGTGAAAAATCGAGATGTTTGACAATACCAATTGATTTTCTTGCTTGATTCACATTTCTATGCACCTCAAGAAAAGGAATGAAGTATAATTCACTCATCACTCATTTTATTATTTGGTGGAGTAAGTAAGAGAAATAACACGCATAGCTCAATCGTGACTAAATTCATTACCATAAGCTTGTACAGGAAACAAAACTAAACCGATGGGCGTAAGCACCAAGTGTACATATCCAAAGAAGCTTTTATCGGGTTGTATAGTTTAGGCTTCGGGTTTAGTGGGCATGTTTAAGGCATGGGAATGTTTAGAGTAAGGTGTGTAACCAAATAACATAAGTCAAAAGTCTACAAACCAAGCGTCGCTAGCTACCACATTTCGCTATCCATATGAATTTTGAATGATGATACGCTTTATTATATATTTTTTTCGTATCATGTCTTAGCTCATTGGCTAATCGATAATATATATATATATATAGGTATATATATATAGGTATATATATATATATATATATAGGTATATATATATATACCTATATATATATATATATATATATATATATATATATATATATATATATATATATATATTAATATATATATATATTTACCTACACACACAACACACACACACATATAATATTATATTTTTATATTATATATTTTATATAATATATACATATATATACATATATATATACATGTATATATACAATACACACACACACACACACACACACACATATATATATATATATATATATATATATATCACGTCTTAGCACATTGGTTAATCGATACCAATTTTTTTCTTCTTCCTTCATCTTCATATTATTTAGCACATTGGCTTTATGATAACACCTTAATTATACATGTTTTAAGTGGCGTTATTGTAGATATTATCATTATTTCTCATGAACTTTTGATACTTAATAGCATGAAATATGTGCAGGTTCACTTGTAGATTGTCCAAACTTAAAAGTGCACTAGATGCAAGTGTTTATCCCTTATGAAGACAAGTTAGAAGATAAAAAATAATAAAGTCCAAAAATTAAGCAAATTGCGCCGCACTTCCTCCTGTGTACGCCGCACTTGGCCACGAAATAAATGATGTCAGTAAATACAAGAAGTGCGCCGGTTTTCTCTAGAAGTGCGCCGCACTTCTACCCATCATTAATGATTATTTAACCGACATAGGCTAAGTACGCCGCACTTTTATACAAGTGCACCGCACTTTTATACAAGTGCGCCGCACTTATGGCCTCGCCCAGCCTATAAATAGAGACGAATTTCCAAGCCATTTCATATCAATCCATATCATCCCACAACAAATAATTCTCTCTTAATCTTCATCATTTCCTGGGTTTTATGCACGAAATTCTAGCGAAGACGAAGACGGTTTAATAAATATTAGTATAATACGGGTTTAAATAAGATTCGATACTTGTAAACAGGTTATCTTATGATCCATTATCAATTCGAATCTCGTATGTATCTCATTTCTCTATTTTACTTTGTTATTATGAACTTCGTAGCCATGAGAGGCTAAACCCTCTTATGACTACTCGGTTACGTTAATATAATAAAGAAGCGTTTGGTATTATTGTGATCTTATTAATCTCAAGTTTATATTGAAATCCTATCGTATTTGATCTTGTCAACTTTGTTTATCGACTTTGGTTATATACTCATAATGGCATAGGTCGAAAGACCCATTGTGAACTATATAGTTTTAAAGATTTGCTTACGATCTTTATCATTTGGTTGTAGATATCCGCTTACGTTAATTGGTAAACAAAATAGATTTCATATAATAGTAACTTGATTATTTGAGTGACACACTTGATCGAGTTAAACTAATATAAGTCTTGAGTTAAGCAAGTTAATTTGTGAAAACGTTTTTTGATGAGAAAACCTTTTTATAAGTTAAGGACAAGATCTAAGATCATAATTATCACCATCGCTGCTGAATTATATGAAGCTATCCGAGTAGTCATATATCTTAATCATTGAATTCAACCGTTATTAGTTTTTTTTATTTTACTTGAAAAAGTTATCATAATTTGGTTTCACTCTTTTGATTACGCGAGCATAACCAAATCTCTGTGGACGACTGCTCTTACCTGAAAATACTATACTATATTTGGGGGTTATACTTTACCCGTGTGTTAGTCTAAAAATTAGTAAAACCAGTCTTATAAATTTAAAGCTGTTACAACACATCAAAAATTGTTGGCGCCGTTGCCGGGGATTTTAATATGTTTTATAATCATTTCTTAGTATTTAAAACAAATATTAATCACTTTTTTCTCCAAAAAAATCATTCTTCTCGCATTCTCTGACTTTCGTTGCAGAAAGTGTTTTGTACTTTCTGCAGTCAAAACGTTTTTTCCTAAAAACGTTCTCCAAAGTTTCTATCCAACATTTCACTTTGGATGCATACACGTGCTTCCAATTCTGAACTTGTCGAACCACTAGTTGAACCTAAAAGAACTTTGAATCGTAGACTTCGTCCATGAAACAGGAGAGTTCCATTCGAACGAAGGAACGAACGACCAGAACACCCAAGAGTAATCTATCCACCTATCCTTGATATCATTCACTTTCGTCATTTTATAAATCTTCTTGAAAATTTCAATTCTTTGGATGATGAACCTATGTGGGCTGCCGACCGTTTTGTCGCTCCGACTCCCGATCTCGCAATTACAATTCTTGAAACCACAAATGAATTTGCCATTAAAGAAAACCACTTCACTCTCGTCAAAGGGAACCAATTCGATGGTAGAATTAAAACCGATCCTCACAAACACGTTCACGAATTTCTCGGAGTTTGTGATATGTTCAAATACGAAGAAACCGAAAATAAAGCCGTCCGACTAATGATGTTACAACACATGTATCACTGTGTGTTTTATTAAAAAAAATATCGAATTACATGCGTACTTGATGAAGTAGAAGTTAGAACGTATAATTATGAAAGTTAATTATCAGTTAATTACTTTTCCTCAGTCATGTTTTTTCCCTATAATAAACGCACAGTTTAAGAAATCTTAATGTTTTATCTTTCTTACTTTTTAGAATGATAATTTTACGCTTAGCTAATTAATTAAAGTCTTCTTTAAATTTTGTTATAATAATTTCAAATAAGAGTAATATGATAAACTTAATCAAATTTCCCTATATATTTTTAGTAGTGCATAATTAAATTGGGGCGTCCCAAAAAAGAAACGTGTCCTATAAATTTGAGACGAAAAGAGTAGTAAGTAGTAGTGTGTGACAAAATGAGATAAAATAAGAGATGGAAAGATAAGTAAGTTTAGAAAGAATTTTTTATCTTTATTACTTAGAGCATCTACAATGCAAAAAGTCATTAAAGACTTTTTGCATTTAATGCATTAATTGCTTACAAAATTAATGTATAAAGACTTTGTAGAAAGATTTAGAGGCTACCAAGTCTTTCTTAAAAGCTTTCTAAAAAGTTTTTACTCCAATACAAAAAAACTATCTCAAAATACTTTTTACAAAAGTAAAAAAGCTATTGTTAGTTTTCCATTGAAGATGCTCTTAGAAAGGGTGTACTTTCCTATTTTGAAACTTGAATACTTCAAACTTAAATTAATGTGGCTTGTTTAAATTACCCTTTAATACACCTTATGCTTATTAATTATAAACCTGCCAACTCTTAAGAAACATACGCTAAATTAATTCAAAAAATACAAACTTTGCTTCCAAAAGTAATAATTATATGCCTTTATACAATGTCGTTTTACACAAAATGAAAAAGAGAAATGAGAGGTTATGCATTAATATGTTAGAATTTATTGGTCCAAGTTTGCTTTGGATAGTGTGTAACAGCAATAAATAGAGCATTTACTACCCAAAGACATAACGTAGACTACAAAAACACCACCACCATTACTGGCAAACTCACAATTCTCACTTTCTCCCCCATCAAAGGTATAAAAATTTCATTGTGTTTTAAATGATTTACTATTAGTTTCTGTTAGACTGTAGTTTGTATAAGTCTATGGGTTTTTGAGTATAAATTTTTTTGTAATTTTCAGTTGGTACGTTAATTATGAAGATCGTGGTAAGAGAATCGACGATGGTGAGGCCAATGGAGAAGACACCGAATATAAAGCTATGGAACTCTAACCTCGACCTTCTGGTCTCCGAATATCACACACAAACTGTGTATTTTTATGTCACAAACAATAATATTTTTGATACACCATTGATGAAGGATGCTCTGAGTAGGGTGTTGGTTCCTTTTTACCCAATCGCAGGCCGATTTAATAAAGACCAAGATGGGCGGATTGAAATCGACTGTCAAGGACAAGGTGTGTTGTTTGTGGAAGCCGTGTCTGATTGTGTGATGGATGAATTTGGTGATTTTGCACCAAGATTGGAGTTTATCAAACTTATCCCAATAGTCGACTACTCATTAGGAATTGAATCGTATCCTCTACTACTCTTGCAGGTATATTATTTGATAACTTTTTTCCTATGAATGATTGTAGAATTATGACATGTAAATAATTAATCACCAGGTAACATGCTTTAAATGTGGGGGTGCTTCTTTAGGAGTTGGGATGCATCATCGTCTTGCGGATGGGCTATCTGCTATGCACTTCATTAAGTCATGGTCCGAAATGGCTCGTGGTCTTGATCTCACAATCCCACCCTATATAGACCGGACACTGCTCCGTGCTCGAGACCCACCAAGCCCCATTTTTGAGCATACCGAGTTCCAACCGGTTCCACAAATGAAATCGTCATCAGATGAAACTGTCACATGCTCCATTTTCAACTTCACACGAGACCAACTCAACTTACTTAAACTAAAATCAAAGGAAGATGGAAACACAATAAACTTTAGCTCATACGAAATACTCACAGGCCATATTTGGAGGTCGGTGTGTAAAGCCCGTGGGCTGCCTGATAATCAGGAAACTGAGCTCTACATTCCCACCGATGGCCGGGGTCGCCTTCAGCCTCCATTGCCACCAGGCTATTTTGGGAATGTTATCTTTATGACCACTCCTATCGCTAAATCAGGAGAGCTTCAATCGAGCCCTACTTGGTATGCTGCTAGTAAAATCCATGATGCAATAGCACAAAGGAATAATGATTATTTAAAGTCAGCAATCGACTATTTGGAACTACAACCAGATTTGGACGCTATGTTCCAAGGGCTCCAGAAACTGGAGTGTCCTAATGTTATGATAAATACTTGGACTAGGCTCCCTGTATACGATGCCGATTTTGGATGGGGCCGTCCTATGTCCGTCACACCTGCTTTCATTCCGATTGATGGTTTTATTTTAGTGCTACCAAGCTCGATCAATGACGGGAACATGTTGATTGTCGCTTCATTACAAGCTCAACACATGAAGTTGTTCAGAAAATTCTTGCATGATATCTGATCATGGTTTCATAAATACGTACGTATTCAATAATAAGCTTATTTTCACCAAGTTTATGTGCAATTTTGGCGCACAGCTGATTGTTTGAGTCAAAGTTTTGTACGTTTATGTTGTGTTAATATTAATATTTTGTTACGAAGAATTAATATATGTGGCTATCCAAATACCTTAACTCCCATAACATATATCATTTTATGTATTCCTCTATTCATGATTGTACTAAATACGAGGCATGCCGACCCGTGCGTTGCACCGGGCTTGGTGTTTGGGAAAATCTAATTGTTACTTATGTGAATCATTGTTAAATTCATACCCATAGAGTTATTTTTGAAAGATTAAAGGCAAGGTTTAACTAATAGTAATAATTTTGTAATGTGTTGAACTATGTATTCTGTAAGTAATATTTTTTTCGATTGGTGTTATTTGCCATACGTACGACAATGATTTGAATCTAATCGAGCGCAAAACCGATCATTATGTCTTGTTAGGTTTTGGGCCTGGATCGGTGTGTTTGTGCTAAAGCCTTATTTGACAGGTAAGAACAATGGGTCACAACGGTATAAACACAACTGCGGAAGCAAAACCTTTGTTTGACAGCACTTACCCAAATCCGTATATTTGTACCGCATATTGTGGTCACAAAAATAGGCATGTTATTAAAAGTCCATATAATTTGTGATACACCCATATATTATGCTCCATGTGAAAAGTTTGCTTGTTTCCTTTTATTTCTTTGTTCACTTATTGCGGACACTATAAAAACACCACGCGGTTTATGAAAATAATTAAAAAAGGGCGGTCTTTTTTTTATTAATCCTCCAACGATATTATATTCCCTCCAACAATTGGGTTTGTATTTATATCCATAGATTAATTCTGGAAATCTTCAACAACTAATACTATTCTCCGGCTCCTACACATTCCTATCTACATTTTACAACTCATTAATCATCCAATAAGAGGAGATTCTCTTAACTTCAATCACTGTCTTCATCTCCTTTTGGTCAAGTATTGTGATTTAATTTAAATTATTATAATCTTTTTTTTTGTTTTAATATATCATTTTAATGTGTAGACTTCTGCCTTAAAAATTTGATTAGACATTAAAAATGGAGGTTTGATGTGTTTATGTTTTTTTAAGGGGTTATCACTTTATGTAGAATATCATTACAATTGTTGTCATTTTTCTTTCTTTAGGTTGTTCGGTAATTGGGTTTTCTTTCTTGGTTGTTGGTAATTGGGTTTTTTTGTTAATGTACTTATTATATATGAGTACAAATTAGGTATTTTTAACAGCCACAGTATTTGGTCAAATTGATCTATTGTAGGTTAAGATTTGATATTGCTATTTAAAAATTGTCGTTTGATTATTTTACTGTTTTGGTTGTTAGATCGCCAATTTATTTCGTTAAAACAAATAAGCATCATAATTTACTTCGATTTTATTTGGTATGTAGTTTACATTAGGTAACTTAGTAATGGATCAAATATGGATGTATAATACACGTAGGTCAGTAGAATCTTTTGTGAAGCAGGTCTTGTTCTGTAGTAAATTCTTTTTAGATTTTGCGTTTTTGAGAGTCTATCAAACAAGTGAATGGGTAATATATTGTGTCCGGTTCACATTGTGTAAACATTTCTCAATAACACAAGTGGATTGATGGGTATTGATCACCTAATTTGTTGGGATTCGGAAAGGTTACTTCGGAACTGGGAATCTTCATGGTGAAGGCATCGAGCAAACAATCAAATCCACTAAGATAGGCTAAATTTAATGAACAATGAGGAAGATATTTTGACCTCATGATATGCACGGGCTGTTAAATGATATTTTCCATCCAACCCCACCACAACAAAGTATCGGTAGTGGTCTGATTGGTGAAGGTGAGGGTATCCACGTGAGTGAAATATAATGTGAACAATGGTACAGGGATAACTAATGGTAGCAGTGATGAATAGATTGTTTCAAGATTACTTAAGGATGCTGAAGAAATAAGGTTGTATTCCAAAACTTAAGTATTCCAAGATTCGTGTTTAGTGATTCTTTGACTCTTATTAAGTGTCTTAAATTAAGTGTCTTAATGGATGGAGTAACAAATCATTCTCAATGTTGTTGGAATTTTTGAGAGATTTGTTACCTGAAGGAAATCTCTTGCCTAAAACAACCTATCAAGTGAAAAAAATATTGGCAAATTTAGGATTAAGCTATGAAAAAATAGATGCATGTCCTAACGGTTGTATGCTGTTTTGGGGGGATAAGGATAAGGAAAAACAGGACAAGTGTTCTATTTGTAATGCGTCTAGATGGAAGGTGGCCGAAGATGACTCACAAGTTGAAATGAGTCGAACTAAAAAGAAGGCATCAAAGATTTTGCGATGGTTTCCATTGAAGCCGCGTCTTCAAAGATTGTTTGAGTCTTCAAAGACAGCAGCCCTTATGAAGTGGCATCACGAAGAACGTGTACGAGATGGAAAAATACGACATCCAGCTGATGCATTAGCATGGAAGATGTTTGACCAAAAGTTCCCTGAATTTGCAAGTGATCCTCGGAATGTTCGTTTAGCTTTGGCTAGTGACGGTTTCAACCCCTTCAGGACAATGAATGTGGCGCACAGTATTTGGCCCGTTGTCCTAATTCCTTATAACTTGCCACCATGGTTGGTTATGAAACAACCAAACTTCATTCTTTCTTTAATAATCCCTGGTCCCGGAGGTCCAGGAAATAAGATAGATGTGTACATGCAACCATTGATAAAAGAATTGATAGAACTATGGAAAGATGGAATTGAAACTTTTGATGCCTCAGTCAAACAAAACTTTATGTTGAGGGCTGCTATCCATTCAACGATATCTGACTTCCCTGGATATGGTAATCTTTCTGGATGGAGCACCAAGGGAAAACTCGCATGTCCTTCATGTGGTTTTGATACTGATTCTAAATGGCTTCGACATGGAAGAAAATGGTGTTACATGTGTCATCGAAGATGGCTTCCGATTGACCATAGATGGCGTGGTGACGTTAGATCCTTTGTAGGACGCGAGGAAATGAGAGTGGCACCTATTCCTTCTACTGGTGCGGAAGTACTAAGACAATTAGAGAGTGTCGACTTTCTCATAGACAATGCTCAGGGTGATCGCTGGAAAAAGAAAAGCATTTTCTTTAAGTTGCCTTATTGGGAACATATGTTATTGCGTCACAATCTAGATGTGATGCATATCGAAAAGAATGTATGCGATAACATTATAGGGACTTTGTTGGGACAGAAGGGGAAGTCAAAAGATAACTATAATGCAAGACTTGACCTAAAAGAAATGGGTATACGAAAAGAACTACATCCAAAACAGAGACCGCGAAGTAACACAACTTTCTTACCAAAAGCATGTTATCAGATGACCCGGGCAGAGAAAGATGACTTCTTAAACACCCTGAAGTCGATTAAACCCCCTGATGAATTTTCATCCAATATTGCTAGTTGTGTACAACTAAAAGACAGGAAACTCATTGGGATGAAAAGTTATGATTGCCATATGTTGATGCAAGAATATTTACCTATCGCATTACGAGGAAATCTACCTGATCATGTAACCTCAGCTATACTTGATCTATGCAATTTCTTTAAAATAATTTGCTACAAAGATCTAAACGAGTTCGACTTGAAATTTCTTGAATCTCATATTGCTATCACTTTATGCAAGTTGGAGAAAATATTCCCTCCTTCATTCTTTACTGTCATGGTACATTTAGTGATCCATTTAGTTGAGGAGGTTAGGCTTGGTGGTCCTGAAGCTTTTCGGTGGATGTACCCTATTGAAAGGTAAATGTGATTTTATAATGGTTATGGGTCCTTTAAATGAAATCCTTGTACTTTCTTGAGTGAGTGGCAATATGTGACTGATCTCATGGGGTGTTTGGCATTAGAGTTTGGTTCTTCGTCTGTAAGTGTGTGAGTAAAGCTATGATGTGGATACAATGGCGATTGGATAAGGCTAAATATGTTTTGATAAATGTAAGTAGGGTTGTAAAGAATATAAAGATAAATGGTGGTTGAAAGATGTTAGAGAGTAATCGTTTGAAGTAGAAAGGAGGAAAAAAAAAAGGGGTGGCGGGGGCAGTGAAAGATGTAGAATAGATGAGAACGAGGAAGACGAGATGGGATAGAGAAAGAGAGAGCTTATTAAACTAGAGCGTGAATGTTTAATATGTCTTTGCGTTAGTTTAGTAAAAAACCCCGCCTGCCTGTTCCTGTAGTGTTAGGATCTTAATCCGTGTTTGGCTAGATGGATGTACTAACTAAATGACAGGAACTCTTTGGCGTAGTATTTTGATAAAAAGATGAATAGGTGTGTGTGGTGCATATGTTGACTTGCACTAGAAATGAGAATATGTCGACCTTTCGCATTACGTGGTACCGGTTTATCTTATGATACAGGTATCATGTTTACAAAGATGAGCTTGACGGGTGCTTGGATTGGGCAGGGTTTATTATTGGGAGTAATTTGATGAAGGTAGAGGGTTTAGTAGTGAATAATGGGAGGGGGTAGCGATGTTGCGAGTTGATAGGGGTGGATTGGGGGGGTGGTTTGTTGTTATGTGTTAGAGAAAGAAGGATGGAGGGTAGGGATGGGTATGGGGTGGGTGTCGGTAATGGGTGGGGTGGTTAGAGGGTGGGTTGGGGGGGGGGGGGGTTGGGGAGGGCGGGGGGGGGGGCGGGGTGGGGTTGAGTAAGATGTTGTTGTGGTGGGGTGGGCGGGTGTGGCAGTGTGGGGGGTGGGGTGAGTGTAAGTGTGCGTGGTTTTCGTAGTTATGTTTAGCTGTTTATTTCTGTTCCTTTGTTTAGTTTGTATTTGTTTAGTTCTGGGATTTTGGTTTTTAGTTATATCGCTTATGTAGGCTTTAGGCGTGTAGGTATCTTAGGCTTGGGTGGGTCTGAAGCTGTTTCGGTGGATGTACCCTTTTTGATGGGTAAATAAATGTGTGTTTTTTATAATTCTTTGCATTTAGAAAGTATCATTGGTTCTAAATAATAATACTAAAATTTTGATTATAATTCTTGCAGGGTAGGGTAGGGTTTAGGGATTTTGCTTAACACTCTGATAGTCATACGTGGCACAATATGAGCTCATCCATAAGGCTCAATTGCTGCAAGGTTATTTAGCTCTAAGAGGTACTTAACATTTTGCTCTCTGGTTGATCTTCGGTTTAGTCGAAACAGTCTTTACTAGACCAATGTAGAAATGATGACAGAGGGTTTAGCAAAAGGCGACTGAAGAATACCAACTTTATTTTGTGCTCGGTTTCGGTCATTAGGTTAAAAAATTAGATTATCGGGTTTTTCAAATTGGAAAAAAAGGAACAGGGCGCTTGAATTTTGAAATTCTTCACTCGCATGCCAATCTTTAGCACAAGCACACCGTTATGTTCTGTTTAATGTTGATTCGGTCACAATTTTCAGAGAGTAAGATATATGTTATTTCATAATGACTAATTGGTACAGGTCTGCATATGCACTAAATTTCTTATATATTATGTTGTTGTTTTGTAGGGAACATAAAAGGATAGTAAAGGGTCATAATACCGATCACGTCGGTTAACCTGGTGTATGTAAAATATGAATAAGTTTCACAGCTACGTTGTGTCGAGGATTTAAATTATCCTAGGTAACAGTTTAGCATACGATTGTAGCAGCGGATAGGAATCCCTTAGTAATGACATATGGTTAACACAAAATATAAGGTAAATAGAATACGCGCGTACTTTTGTAATTTTGATCAAGAAAACGAAACAAGCAATTAAATTAATTGTGCTCTCGCGGTTGCTCACCACAGTCACGTCAACTCTGAACACGTTAAGGGCTATGCTAGGCTTTAACTTCACTTAACTAAACAACCTTTGTTATATAAACCAATTACCAAACTAAACACCTTGAACTAGTCACTCAATTAAGTTATATAACCGAATTACCAAACAAACACTTGAACTAGTAACCGAATAAACAAGAACCGGATTAAGGTTTACAAAACCCTAATACAACCGAAATCCCTTGCACCGAATTTCAGCAACCCGAAACCCTTTAGGGTTTTATTCTTCGAACAGGAACCAAACAAACCCCTTGTATGTGATTCTTGATTATCGAACTTCAACCCACAATCACCACGTGCATATACTTGTTATGTCGAGCTAGGAAGTAAACAAGTAAGGATCGATTACCCCTTAAAGTAGAATCGAATATGGTGAAAACTAGAACCGAAAATCACACAAACTCTTGATGGTTTTCTGTTGCAATCGGCAGGAAGAAAGAACAAAGAAAAACGAATGATGTTGAAGGTTTTAATGATATGTCGTCCCATCTAAATGCCTAGGGTGAAGAGTATTTATACTCATTAAACCTTAGTATAGATCAACTAGGAAATCAAGTCCTAGTTATATCACAACACTTCCTTTTCTTTGCACTCTTTATCCAAGCCGAACAAACACCCCCTCTTGATCCTCATTAGGAAAACCGGCCACCCTTGGGTTCGAGTGATGTTCATTTATAGTCCTTGTGAATTATATAAAACGTGAAGTATAAAACGTGTTCTCCGTGTATTAACGTGTGTGCCCCCAATAGGCTCACATATTCGTAATGTATTCGTGTCATTCGACTACCATATTCCAACAGCTCCCACTTGGGAGTCGGAGTAGCACATAACACTCATACCTATAATTGGCAAAGTCTAGCAACCCACACAATTATTTTTTCATTAGGAATATTATGAGATAAGAGTTTCAAAAAC